>JANZLH020000044.1:1387158-1419156 GCA_026770325.2 Erythroxylum fimbriatum
GCCTTACACTAACAATCTCACGGTACTGGCCATACATAAGTCGACTTGCACTGATAAACAAGGCGACTTATCAGTACTGAGCAAGGACAAGTCGACTTACACATGGTACAAGTCGACTTACCTCTTACAAGTGTGAGATCTTAACTCATGCTTTTGTATATCAAATGACCATTTCAGTTTTCTACCAATATGCTTTCAGGTCAACTTTGCATTGTCATTCTGATAAGGTAAATGACATAATTGGACAACACTTTCTTCTAGAAAATTGTTCTCCAATGTCTTAAGTTCCTAATGATACCAAGATCATACAATTTGGTTTAGAAATCTGAAAGTTATACTCCAATTATTTGGGACTGTTCATAAACTAAAACTGTACTCTAATTTAACTTCGAGTTAAATTCTGAAATTCTTAGAGATAGAATTAAATTTTGATCTCTTCAGACAATTTGTATCCATATATCTCTAATCAATTTAGATTAAGAATCATTCCATTTGGATTCCTAATGATCAAAATATAATCAAAATATCAAAGTATGTTCAGTGAAATCATACTAGTTATCAAATTCCAATATTCCTCAACATGTTCATCTTAAATTCAACAATCATTCCATTTCAGATGGTTATAATTTTTGGTGGAGATGAAGAAAAATATGTTTCAAATCTAATGGTTCAAGAATCAAGTCATTTACATATCGGGTGAAGAAGTTATAACAAAATACCAAAGGATGTTCAGAAACAAACAAAAGTTGAAACTCGCAATCGTGTGTCCGCACGACCATGATTCTCCACCTGGACCTGTGAAGTCACGATTCACGACCCTTAACAACGAAGTCATGATCGTGCTGTCACGATTCACGACCCTTAACAACGAAGTCACGATCGTGCTGAAGCACGATCGCGCTTCCTTCTCTTCTTCACCGATTATTTCTCTTTTTCTTCTCCTTCTAATTTTCTTTTATTTTAGATTTACACACTTCTAAATCATCTATACTGCATTTCTAACTCCAATACAAACTCTAAACAAATTAAATTCAAGTGTACCATTCAAACACTAAAAATTCGAAACTTCCTCTCTCTACTGTAATTTTTCAAATTTCTATTCTTCACTTCAATCTTCTTCAATTAATTCAAATGACACTTAAACTAATTCTTCTAACTTCATTTTAGCTCAACAACACAAAATAAATCAAAAATTCAAAGTTCACACTTAAACATCAAGATCCAATTCTCATTCTTACGACTTCCATTTTTTGCGTGTTATTTCTCTTTCTACTTTCATCTGATGCATTTTTCTTCTATTTCTACTCTTTCATTTCATCATAAATTTATCATTTAATCAACTCTATACTATGACCTCATCAACATCTTCATTTATATTCATTAAACTCATTTAAATCCATCTCTATAACACTCTAAAAATTCACGCTTGAACAGTACAAATCACCATATTCAGATTTCTCTAAACCAAAACAGAGCATATAAGTTTACACCAACTTTCCAGCACTTTTGCATATCCATTTCAATATAACAATGGGATCTATTTAATACTTTTCTGAACAATTCCTATTTCACAAATCCATCATCTAATTCATTCATCACCAAAACTACACTTTTCTAACCTCATGCACGTATTCATTTACATAGTAAAACATCATTAAAAATCATTTATTTTGTTTCAACAAAGTCTCCAGCAGTGAGGGTGAATCAGTTACACACAAAAAGAATAACAATTTGCTATTCGGTGATGGATAACTAGAAGAGTGTTTTGATGATGGTGTTTTCGGTGGAGAAACAGACAACAGAGGAATAAACTATATCAAATCCTTACACTACGTGGCTATCTTGCATGTCTTACACTTGTCATTGTTCAATTCTGCCACTTATCACCACAAATGTAAACCATATGTAAATATTTAACCAGTCCATGTGTCACACTAGGATTGATCCAAATTTCAATGTTTTTCTTAAAATTCACCATAAATTTTGAAATAATCATAATATTCTTCAAATAAATTTTTACCACAAATAATCCATAATTCATATTTTAATCGCATTAATAACTCAATTATACTTGGAAAATGTCAATGAATGCATGTACAATCATATTAATGTGCAAAATGTGCATGTCATATTTAACTTAAACCTAATTTCTTAGTAATTTCTCATAATTCACTATTATGGCCTTCACATGGGTATCGGGATGTTACAAATAATGGAATTTATTATTTTATAAAAAAAATTTGAGTTCACACATGCATTCCATGTTTAATTTTATCTCTTCCATCTCTTCTTCCTTAAATTGGTATGTCTCTAGAGTTTGCTTACAAAGAGTGTTGTGAGTCAGTCTAAGATTTTTTTTTCTTATTACAGGATGACCATTTGACTACTGTTTTGCAATAGTAAAGTGATAAGGTCAATCCCACTAGGATAATGTAATTACTATTTTTAAGGTTCATATTATTATATAGTCAACAATAAAAAGAATGACTGATTAAAATTAAAACCAAATTAAATTAAATAGATTCAAACAACACTAAAAAAACAGGTAAGTAATTAACACTTCTAATGTTCCATCTAATTTTAGATATAAAGAAATCTAGCCATTGATCATCCTTGAGATCATAAAATAAACAAAAGAATAAAAGAGCTCATTTCAAAGGTTTCCCACAATGATGATATTAATCTTTTGAATTGATATGCTTTGTTAGAATGATTTTGATCTTGAATGTTATTAAAGATGACTATAAGAAGTGTATTCTAAGGCTCTTTTTCCCTAAATTGTTCTAACCCTAATTACAAGATGAAAAGAAGTAAAATTAAACTAAACTTTGCATGTTTAATTAAGGTTTCCACATCCCTTTGAATAAGTCTTTTTGTCATGAACATGGTCTAGAAAACAATCATATCTTTAGTTATATATCAAAATGTTTCTCTATAGTCATTCTAAAGATTAAAACAAAGTGTCTAATATGTTTTTGTGATAAAATATGTTTCATATTATTTCTTTTCATTACGCCACACAAACTTCAACTTTACCATGTAGTAGGTTATGTCTTCTTAACTAATGTTTCAGTGTAGAACACACCTAGCACACAATATGATCTTCTTGCCATCTATTTTTGTTCAATGAAGAACAAGATCTTATTATATATCAGGGCATGCTTAGCCAAAATTAAGTTTTGTGTTATTTTGATGTGTAAATCCCTTCAATCTTTGTCCAAAGTCTTTCCCTAAGTAACTTCTCTATAATTACCTAACATAATATTAAAGTTTATTTGAATAAAAAACATAATACTAAGGAAAATATATCTACATTACATGTTATCATGATATGTTTTGTTTATGTACTACTCTAGCAACAAATTCAATTTCTTCTCCTTTGTAATATGTTTAGTTTATCTAGGTTCTCTTGCAATATGTCTAATTCATATTTCTTACAATATGTTTAGTTTATCTATTGCTCTTGTAATATGTCTAATCTCATTACTCTCGCAATATGTTCAACTTTATCATCCTTACAATTTATTTTGTTTATTTTATTGCTCTTGTAATATGTCATTTCTTGTCTATCTTCTTATGCATTTTGTTTATTTATTGCTCTTATAAGATGTCTATTCCCATTACTCTCGTAACACATTCAATTTTATTTCTCTAGCAATATCTTTAGTTTATCTGTTGCTCTTCCAATGTCTATTCTCATTGCCTCATAATAAATTCAATCTCATGTCTCTCATGACATGTTTAGTTTATATGTTGCTCATGCAATATGTCTAACGTTGTTGTTCTTACAACACATTTAATGTTTTCACTCTCGCCATATGTTTAGTTTATCTAGTTTCTCTTCCAACATGTTGTTGAGCAAGTTTTATATATACTAAACCTCTCAATACCCGCAAATACACAGATCGTATCTTGTAGTATCAAAAGGTATCGATCCCACGAGGAATAAGACAAAATGAATTAAACCTAAATTTGTCTAAGGTATTAGAATACGATTTGAGTGAAAATAATAACAAAATTTAAAACAATTAAATAAACTAAGCAAATAACAACTGAGTTGCCAAATTGAATTAATATTGATCAAGGATGAAAGCTTATGATTTGTTCTTTCATTATTTTCTTCACTTAAGTATTGTTGATCTTGGATTTCCTTAGGGATTGATCACTCTCTCTCAAGTCCTAATCAATTTACCCTAATTGAATCCGAAATTTCAAAATTTTCAACCTCTCGATTCACAGAACTTCCTAACGTTTTCAATTAGATTTGAAGTTATATAGTGGATAATCAAGTTCTCACGTAAGATCTCTCTTCGAATGATCTTTAATTTGATAATTACGTGACTTATTAAATTGCCATCTCTTATTACACAACCTAATCTGATTACTTTTGACTCACTCTCTTGATTTGTTGTCAAAGTATGACCATGCACAATTATCACAACATCAGAATTTTATATTGATTCAATAAAGATCAAAGTCATAAAATATTTTTGCAATAAACCCTAATTTGGAAATTAGAAACTTATAAATGTAATAAACATCTGGGAATTCAGTTTACACATCAATTTTGAGGAATATAACAAAAGGAATAGAAGAAAAACTCAGTTTGGAGAGAGATCTGGAAAACTATAATTCCTGGACGTTTTTTTAATCTCTAAGGTTGATGCATTGTTTAGACTTCTTAATGTTCTTAAATATTGTCATAATGGTTTCTTAGGGTCTTGGGGTGTAACTAGGGTTTTCTCCTTTTAATCGGTTCAAAAAATGCCCTTAAACCTTAAAATAGATGGAAAAAGTCACATTTGGGAAGCATTTGTCACGATAATGATATTAAAGACACAATCGTGGCTCTAAAAAATTACTCTTTGTCACGATTTTGTTCTTCGCTTATATGATTTCCAACACTAACAAGCATATCAAGAACCTCAAGAAACTTAAAATTGAAATTAAAAACATGCTCTAAATCACATAAACACTTAGAAAATAAACAAGCACTCACATTAACATAATGCTAAGCTCATATATGCGAAAATCATCTAATAAACATTAATAAAATACTAGAAAAACCTATCAAAACATACTCTAAACTATACCTATCAACATCCCCACACTTAAAGCTTTACTTGTCCTCAAGAAAAAACAAAAAAAAAACTCAAACAAATTAAACATAAACATATAAGAATACATTCATGCAATATGTAATAACGAGACAATGGCATCAAACATTATAGAATCAATTTAGCTGCAAACATCAATCAATCAAGTTGTGCCAACATACGAACTTATGCATTTCATGATTAAGTACTTTGAATTGAATATACATATTAATCAATAATTTAGCATCTTATTCATTCACTTATAAAACTTTGTACATATACATTTATAATTAGTAATCAATCAAAAAATGCAACTATCACTAAGTATACCTTTATGAAAATTCTTACTATTTTCAAAGATCAGTAGATTTTATTTATTGAAACATAATTTTTTATTTTTCTTTAATGTTAACCTAGTCTTTTGACATGGCAAACACCTTGTCATAAATGTCTCTCAGTTACTCAACTAAGTCACATTTTTATTATTTAACTTGTTTAGAATGTCGTTATAGCCTTTTGACATGAAGGCAAACATTTTGTCGTGAATTCCCTTGGTTACTCGACTATATCACATTCTTAACTGGTTACCAACTCTATTCATAACCCAATATTTGTTTGAAAAGGGCCAGCGAAATAGTTATTTATTTAATACATTTTTTTTATTTTACATAGCTTACCTCTTTTCGTTTTACTCAATCCTCCTCATGAAAGGTTACTAATAATGCTAACTCATTCAATTGACTTATAATTATAAATGTATACACCAAATTTTCTAAACATATCCTAATTAACATGTATATTTTAACAAAGATACTTAAAACATAAAATTAACAAGTCAATATGCCTTTACAAATTAAATAAGTACGTTTAAAGCTAAACTAATTCCATCAAATTATTGCCATTGACACATTCACATAATTCACATGTATATAACACATGTTCAACAATGTCAACCTAATAAAAAACTAAGACAATACGGTATGCAAAATTCACATACACATATGACATGCTAATGCATAATCCTTGAGCAAGTTTTATATCTAATAATACAACTCTCAATACTCGCAAGCATATAGATCATATCTTGTAGTCTAAATTATCGTTCCTACGAAGATTATGCAATAGCTAACAATTTGAACCTAACTTTGTCTAAAGTAACACGAAATTGATTTGAATAAAATTAAATAACAAAAATTTAAAAACTAATAAATAAGTAATAGGTGAGCTGCTAATAAGATTAGCGATTTATCAAGGATGAATGCTTAAGATTTATTCTTTCGTTATTTTATCCCCTTAACTATTATTGATCCAATTATATGTTGATCATAGATTTCCTAGGGGATTGATTACCCTATCTCAAGACCTAATCAATTTACCCTAATTGAATTTGAAATTCTAGATTTTGCAACCTCTCGATTCACAAAACTTCCTAATGATTTCAATTAAATCTGAAGTATCTATTGGATAATCAAGTTCTCATATACGATCTCTCTTCGAATAATCATCAATTTGATATTTGTATGACTTATCAAATTGTCAACTCTTACTGCATAACCTAATTTGATTACTTTTAACTCACTCTCTCGATTTGTTATCAAAGTATGAGCAGGCACAATTATCATAACACCAAAATTTTGTATTGAATCAACAAAGATCAAAGTCATAAAATATATTCAGAATAAACCCTAATCTAAAAATTAGAAACTGATGAATGTAATAAACATCTAGGAATTCAGTTCACACATTAAGTTTGATGAAAATAACAAAAGGAAAAGAAGAAAAACTCAGTTTGGAGTTTAATTTGGAAAAGCAGAATTCCAAGACTTTATCTTGATCTCCCACATGTGATCCACGTTTGTATGATGGTTGCTGCATTTTTTAGGCTTCTTAATGTTCTTAAATAGCGTCTTAGGGTCTTCAGGGTATAATTAGGGTTTTGTCCCTTTGATCAGTTCCAAAAATGCCCCAAACACTAAAACTTGGAAAAAGTCGTGCTTGGGAAGCCTCCGTCATTATTGTGACTCTGGAAAATTACTCTCTGTCATGACTCTAGGAAAAACTCTTCTGTCACAATTGTGACTCTACCTATGAAACTCCATACATGTCCAACTTCTTTGTTCTTCACTTTTCTGATTTCCAGCATTAACAAACACATCAAACACCACAAGAAATATAAAATTAAAAATGAAATTATACTCCATATAATCACTTAGAATATAAACAAACTCTCACATTGACACAATGATTCTAAGCCTATACATGCGAAAATCATTTAATAAACACCTATAAACATACCAAAACACCTATCAATATCTTCACACTTAAACCTTTACTTGTCCTCAAGCAAAAAAAAAACTCAAACTCAAACAAACCTAACATAAACACAAAAGAATGCATTCACGCAACATACAATAATGAGATAATGACATCAAACTTTATAAAATCAATTTAAATGCAAACATCAATCAATCAAGTTGTGCCAACATACTAACATATGCATTTCATGATTAAGCACTTTGAATTGAATATGCATATTAATCAAGACATTAACTTCCTATTCATTCACCTATAAAACTTTATACATATAAATTTATAATCAATAATCAATCAAAAATTGCAACTATCACTAAGTATCCCTTTATGAAAATTTTTTCTATTTTCAAAGATTAGTAGGTTTTATTTTGGTAAGAAGGAAAATACCTTGTCATGAATGTCCCTCGGTTACTCAACTAGGCCACGTCTGTTATTATTTAGCTTGGTTGGAATATCATTCTAGCCTTTTGACGCAAAGATAAACATTTTGTCGTGAATGCCCCCCAGTTACTCAGCTGTATCACATTCTCAACTGGCTACCAACTCTATTCATAACGTAATTTTTTTTTCAAAAGGGCTTGTGGAATAGTTATTTATTTAACACACTTTTTTATTTCACATAGCCTACCTCATTTTGTTTTAGTCAATCCTCCTCATGAAAGGTTGCTAATGATGGTTACTCATTCAATTGATTTATAGTTATAAATGTATACAACAAATTTCCTAAAGTGAACAAAATGAATTTCATATCCTAATTAGCATGCATATTTAATCAAAGATACTTAAAAAATAAAATTCACAAGTCAATATGCCTTCACAAATTAAATGACTACATTCAAAGCTAAGCTAATTCCATCAAATTATTTCCATTGACACATTCATACAATTCACACATATGCAACACATGTTCACATACTGTCAACCTAATTAAAAACTAAAACAATATGATACGCAAAATTCACTCACATATGACATGCTAATGCACAATCCTCCCCACACTTAGACAATACATTATCCTTAATTTAAGAAAAACAAACAACACAAAAATAAAAATAAAAAGATAAGAAATAACAAAAGAAAAGGTTAAGAGCACAAAACCATTTATGGAGATCGAGCTGGTGACGATGTTGTGATAGAATTTGGAGATACTTTATGCCATAAAATTACAACAATTTAATCCTCCAAAATAAACATAAAAGAAATAAAAAATAACAAGTACTAATAAAATAATATGAAAATAAAAATAAAAAGTAAATCCTATCCTAATTCTTGGGTTGCCTCCCGAGTAGCGCTTGGTTAACGTCATTAGCTTGACGTGCTTTTCACGTTTATACTCAACTTGCGTCTTTTTTAACAAATTAATCAAATAAAGAAAACCTATATAGTAATGTATTTTTTAACAAATTGTCTTTAAAATAGGGAATAATAAAACTCCTTGAATCTTCTGTTGCATCTGGCAGTTTATCATATAAGAAGGTGAACTGCTCTGTCTTTCTCATTCACCCTCATCTCCTCCTCTTCTTCTTTTTCTTCTTCTTCTACTTCGTGAATAGAGATTTATATATCTTATTTAACCTTTATGTCCTTTGTCATCTATTCTTCGTTCTCTTCTTCTTCTTATAAAGAATTAACGACATCAATTCTCATAAATGAGCTGCCCTCCTTTGGATTCTTTACTATCTTATTTATATTGAATTTCACTTATTCACACCATCCAAAGGATGAGGTTGTCTTTATCGACATCTATCAAAGCTCTTCCAGTGTTTAAAAATTGTATACCAAGAATTAGTAGACAACTTCGATCCTCTTCAAAGTTTAGCACAATGAAATCCACAGGAATGCTAAACTTTTCCACTTTTATAGGCACATCCTTCACCATGCCAAACGGTTTCTTTTTTAGTGATCCGTCAACTGAAAAGCATAGAAGTTGGCTTCACATCTTCTAGCTCTAATTTCCTAAATATCGACAAAGACATAAGGTTTATACTTACTCCTATATCACATAACCATTTAGAAATCTAAATTACTAACTACACATGGTAAAATAAAACTTCCTGGATTTGTAAACTGTGAGGGAAAGTGGTTGGTAATTAAGGAGCTGCAACTTTTCATCATGGCTACTGTTGAATTGTCATCCCAAGTTCGCTTGCGTGATAATATGTCTTTGAGAAAACTGTGTACATGGGTATGTTCTTTAGAGCTTCCACAAAGGGCAAAGTAATTTGCAATTTTTTTAATCTTTTCCATGAACATTTCAAACTGTGTATCTAATTTATTCTTTTAAAGTCTTTATGGGAATGATATTTTTGGTGGGTAAGGCGAAGGAGGAACATAGGAAGGGTCCTTGTTCTTTTCTTCATCCTTTTTCTTCTTCTTTTGATCCTCTACAAGGTGGGGTTCAACTTGTTTTGTTGTTGCTTCTTCTAACTATTTCCCACTCCTAAGTGTGATAGCCTTAAATTGTTCTCTTGTGTTTACTTCCATGTTGCTGAGAAGGCTTCCCACATTCTCATAGAGAATTCGTTGGCCCACTTGAACCTCTACGTTGTGAATATAAGAGTCATGATCTTCCGCTACTTGCTCAAATTTTCCATCTATACTTATGAGCTTATCCATGAGCTTGTCCAATTTTAAATCCTATGAATTTGACTCGTTTGGTTAAAATTTCAGCAAGCCTTAGGTTTCCATTTGAGTCCTTACATTGTTATCTATTGTTTTTGCAACATATCTAATCTCATTGATCATGAAACACATTCGCTCTTATCACTCTTGCAATATTTTTTGTTTATATGGTTCTCTTATAACATGTCTAATTTGGTTGTTCTTGTAACACGTTGAATATCATCTTTCTTGTGATATATTTATTTTATCTATTACTCTTATTAGTCTTGTTGATCTTTCAACGAATTCAATTCCTTATACTAGCAATATGTTTATTTTATCTATTGCTCTGGTAATATTTCTAATCTCATTGATATGATAATATATTCAATCTCATCTTTCTTACAATACATTTTTTAAATTTTTGTGTGGCACTTCCAGTGCCTAAAATAGTTGCATATCATTAATTCCTCATAAAATAGCTCCAATTTATTGATTTGATCAAACTATGCGCTAATATTTATCAATTTGAAGAAAAATTAACTATAATTCCCATATTGACCTTTTTCTCCAACTTCTTAATCTTTTTTTTATTACATGAATACTAAACTTAATGACCAACCATGGGGCAAATTATTTCAGATATTAATTAAGTTTTTTCAAATATTTTATATTAGTCTTACTTCTAATCTCATTTCTTAAAAATTAGCTTATTGGTCCTAATATTAATTGTATCCTCTCGAAACATTCATATTGGTCTTAACATCATTATTTTGAATCATTTACATTTTACACGTTTACTATACCTACTTCTTCAATCTATTAGAAGTTATCTAATGTTGACATTTATTTTCATGTATTAACTTTACCTAATTTGTTGACTTACTAAAGTTTATCTAGTCTTGATCATTTACTTCTTGTTTCGCCTACTTGCTAACAATTTCCTAACATTAATACTTCTATTCAATTGATGATGAAGAATCAATATGTGACTTATGCTTAGATGTAAAATGTCACTCGAACCCAAAGCCAATTTATTCTCCCTGAAATGTGTTGAGGTGTAATAGTTGATTGGACATCTTCAAGTAGAGCACTATTTCTTTTAGTCCAAGGTGGGGATGCACATAACCAGCTCTAAAACCAAAGAAAATATCAAAAAATGAAATAAGAGCAAATCTCGGGGAAAGATATCGATTTGAGTGGAGGTCTTAAAAGGTTAAAACATAATTTTTAAATAAAAACAAGACTTAAAATAATTTTAAAAGTTCCCAAAAAATATTATAACATATTTAGAGGGTGGTTTTATTAAAAACCTTTCTCAATTTTTTGTTGATTATGAAAACGAATATGCATTATAAAAGATTAAAACATAAATTTTTAATGTGAATATGTTGAGCTTTGGTGGAGAATGTGATCTCTCTAAACACATCAAAGACTTGAAATTATAGTGTGTAAGTTGTTTTATATCTTTTATATTAGCGAACTTATTCTAAGAATATCTTTAGTAGTTCTTATACAGTTGTAATTCCTTCTAACCAAAATGACATTATGAAAGTAGGTAGTTCTAAGTTTAGCTTCTCTAAGCCAGTAAGATCTTGCATTTTTTTTTGTAAGCTCAAAGTGGTTATTAATGACATTTAGGCAAGTTTAAGGTTTATTCCTTTCTTAAGATATGAGATTTAATTCAATTAAGTTCTTCTATAAATTTTTAAGGCAAAATTTTAAAAGTCTCTAATAGTTTTAATAGCTACTTTGGTGTTGACCTCTTCCTTTCTATTAAGTTCTTCCATCTTTCCCTTAATGGATTTTAGTTTTAGAAAACATTTGCATTAAGGAGTATCTTAATTAAAGAACTTCTAGCCACTCTTAAGGATGTATTTGAACTCATTAGTGTTAATAATGTAATGGTAAAACTTAAAAAGAGCCAACCTTATTTGTTAAAGTGTGAATGGTAATCAACGTCAAAAAATTATCATAAACTAGTGGAAGCATAAAGTTGATAAAGAATTCTTAAATTATTAAAGCCAATTAGTATTCACTAATATCCTACTAAAAAAAATTTAAAGAATTTTTTCATGATATCTATCATTCCATATGGAAAGAGGTTCAAAATAAATTAGATCAGATAAAGAAAGTTTACTAAAGCATTCTCAGCAATCCCTTATTCTTTGGTTCCAACCCATATCACCTCCTTGTTCCAAAACTTTATAAGTACGATTTGAAAATAAAAACTTATTTTTTAGGTAGGATATTCTTGATTTGTACGTTGAATATTGTATTAGATTAAGATATAGGCTTTTGTTTAACTTCTTTACTTAAATTATCATCAGTACTTAAGTTTTTTTTTTCTTTTTTGAGTTTAACTAAAGCAAAAGAATTTATATGAAAATTATCCTTTTAGTTCATATGTAATATGTTATTCATGACTTCGAGCACACATACTATTGAATTAATAATTACTTTATGGCAAGTACTAAACAACTTCATCACCTAAAATTCAATCTAACAAAATATCTTCCAAAGTAGTAAAGTGGCAAGCTTATGAATAGGAGACAAATGTTCAAGATATGTATGCTAAAATATTTCTGTTTATATTCAATCATTTCTCTTTTTTAAGTTGAGATCATACATTTCAACTAATGTTGAAATACACTTTATAACATATATGCTACTTTTAATCCACATCATATTATTTTTTGCATCCTCTTAATTTCCTATTTTTTCATGGTAGCTCATTTCTACTTCCTTCTCTTTCCTTCTTATGGTAGCACATCTTTACTTCTCTTTCCTTCTATAGGCTCTCACTATACAAGATAGGAGATATGATGTAATCAGTACCTAGTCCCAAAGCTTTATATTGCATGTTCCTCTTTGGTATTAAGTTTTCTTTTTTAATTGGTCTTATAAAATTTTATTATTTAGTTTATATTTATTTTTGGAATATGTTATTACTTGAATTATTATTATTATTATTGATATGAGTTTTATATGACTTGTTTTTTCATATTATAATTAGAGTTTCTAGTAAGATTAATATAAATAAAGGCTTTTTTTGATAAACACAGTAAAATTGTACTCAAATTTATTTTAAGGATGTATTTTATTAAACTCTAGTTGTTTCAACTTCAATCTACTTTCATTCTAGCAAACTTTATTGAATTTTCTTATTCTAACATATGTTTTCATACATTAATGAGCACAAGATCCTACATATGGATTTTAGATTCAAAACTCTGTTAGAGGCAACTACTCCAATAAATTGAGATAACGAAGATATGGTATATGATCAGGAAGACTTAACATGGAGATTATAAGCTTTACAACGTTAAAAACTAGTGAAAACCCACTTGAAATTTTTGAAAGGTTAACAAAAATCCTTAAAAAAATTAAAAAATCTAAAAGTTAAATATGTATTAGAGGAGAAACCCTTTTCGTGAAATAGATTAATTAATCAAATAACACAAGTTGGAATTGGGAAGCAAATAATCGCATTCCTTAGCTTAAATGGTGGGAGGGTCAAAAATGAATTTTATGTTAAATTTGATATAAAAGATTATTTAAATTACGAGATTAAGGTGGAGAATTATTTCAAATGAATATTCAAATTCAAAAGGTGATATCTGTGTTGTATAAATTGAAGGATGTGAACTTAAATGGTGAAAGAGAGTTGAAGAACATCATATATGATAAGACAAACATAAAATTAATGTATCATGATATGATGTTTTGAACCCTTCTTATATAATTAATTGGAAAGGAAAATCACGAGTTGGATGTGATTGTAAACCAAATCAAAAGAAATTATCAAAAGGTTGAAACAACTCACAAAATTATCAATAATGCATCTAATATTGAAAGGAGTAATAGGTATAATGTTTTGGAGAGAAGTGATAAAGAAAGAGTTTGTACTGAGTTCAAAGACTTATTTGAGATTTATTCCAAAGCTAATATTTACAACAGTACAAAATTAATTGTTGATTTTTTGCTTTTAGAAATACCATATAATGTAGTAGAAACACTAAAATGACCTTTGGAAATTCTAATTTACATATACCAAAGTGATCAATTATGATTTATCTTCATAACGTCTCTTATTAAGCTTGTAAATTTACCTTCAACAGTTCCTAGAACTACTCTCAATTTATAAAAATCTTTGAACTTTAGAGCTTTAGTAAAAATGTTGACAATTTGGTCCTTAGATCTGACATGTTTAGGCTGAATCTCCTTCTCCCCAATGTATTCTTTAATGAAATGGTACCTGGTATCTATTTTCTTGCTTCTATAAAAAATTATATTCTTTGCTAAGGTAACAACTGATTAATGTATTCTCTAGTGAAATGGTACCTGGTATCTTTTTGCTTGCTTCTATAAAAAATTATATTCTTTCCTAAGGTAACATTTTATTTGCATTTAAAATTATCAATACAATTTTAAAAATTTTGATGGCCTCCTCAACCAAAGAGTATAACAAAAATAAGAAGCAGTTATAACATACTCAACTTCATAAGTTGAAAGCCTAATACTTAGTTACTTTTTGAACTCCAATAAAATATAGTAGTGCCTATAAAAAAACAAAACTACTAGTACTTTCCTAATCATCATCTCTCTCCCAATTTTCAAATAATTTGAAATTATTAATAGTAGTATAAAATAAACTATAATCTAATTTCCCTTTAATATATTAAAGAATCCTCTTGGACACCTTCATATAAATCAACTTTCTTTACCCTTTTCTCCTTATCTTCTTGTCCTTTAATAACATAACCTAATGATTGCTTCATATAAGCTTCTTCTTAATTTTAATATAAGAAAGTTGAATTTGACATTGATATAAAAAATATTTCATCTTTATTGAATCATCTATGAAATAATTAGCTTCATATTTTTCAAACAAACTACTAAAGCAAATACTTCATCATAATCAATTCCATTTTTTTGAGTGAATTCCTTTTTGACGAATCGAGCATCTTACTTCTTTAGTTCTCCTTTAGCAATTTTCTTCATTTTTTAAATCCACATTACTTGTATATGTTGTTTTCCTTCTAGAAGGGTGGTGATTTCTTCTGTTGATTAATAAATTCCATCCAAATTTCACCTTTGAAGGAATTTTAATAGAAAATTTTTCTTTGTTTGTTTTAGTTATAAGATGAGGATTTTCATGCAGTGGTAATAAATTGATCTTGAAATCGATTTGTAGTCAAAATGATCAAAAAAGAATAAAATTATAGTTTTTATCTTAAGGAACATTCCACTCCTATGGGCCTTCTTCATCCAACTTTACATATATACTCATGATAGTTTTTTATTCTAAGGATTATAATACTTGTAATTGTTTGAGATTTTTGCACAACTAATAAATAGAAGTTTTCCACTTTTATTATCCAACATCAGGAATATGATCATAAATAATAATATTGTTCCACTCCATACTTCTTGTGGAGTTATTTGCATTTTTTAGATTTAGATTATTCAAATAAACTACATATTTCATTACCTTATTCCAAAACTTCTTTAGCATCCTCTTAATTTTTAGTATGTTAGAATCCATATTGAGAATAGATGTTAGAATCCATATTGAGAATAGTTATATCTTTTCACTATATAACACCATTTTACTAAGGTGACCTTAAAATAATCAACTAATGTTAAACACGAAGATAACCACAAAATTGATTAAATTTGTCTGACATGAAATCCCCTTCTTTTCATTTCATGTGTCTTTAATTGAAAAACCACTTTCATTCTCAAATTGATCCTTAATTCTAGAAGAATTCAAATTCTTAAGATTTTTTTAAGAAATAAACTTAAGTTTTATAAGTATAATCATCAATAATCAATTAAATGTATATATTATTCATATAAGAACTAGGATTGAAAGGACCAAATATATTAGCATATATCAAATCAAGTGATTATGAGACTTAAGACAGAGATTTCTTCTAAAACTATTTATAGATTGCTCACCATACATACAACCTTCACTTATGAAAGGCAAGCTTATACTAAACTTTTCTTAGATAGTAGCTCTAATCCATCAAATTTTAATTGACCCATCTAAGATGATTAGCTATAATGAATCATTTATAGAAGCCTTTAAACATTTAGGACTACCTTTGTCAATTTTTAGTTTAAACATTCTTTTACATTAGTACTTTTCCTTTAATTCTTCCTTTTTCATCCCTTATAATTAGTCGACTTTACTCATTTGTATGTTGCAACCTTTATTTAGAAGTTGATCAATACTCAAAATATTTGTTTCCAATGTTGGAATATAATAACAAAAAATAAATTGGTGATCTCCATCTTTTAATATATTAAGATTATCTCCATAACTAATGACAGGAACTTTTGTTTTATCACCAAAATAACTACTTCATTTATTGGACTCATTAACACTATAAAATAAATCTTTATTATCAATCATATGATTGCTAGCTCTTAAGTCGATATACGAGGACACATGATTCTTTTCTTCATCTACATCATAGGTTAACAACAAAGTCTACTCTTTGTCTTCTTTAGTCTTAACAAAATATGCCTTTTCATCATTATTTGATTTAATCTACAATCTTTAGCGAATTACCCAAATCTTTGATAATTGTAACATTGACATTATATTTTCTACAATAGCCACATTGAAACCAATCATCTTTATCAAGTCTTTTTGTCTTTTATTGTCGAAAATTTAATTCTACATCATCTGATAAAGTTTTGTCTCCTCTGACTTTTCCTTGAGTCTAACCTCCTCTACCTCCTACTCTTCCTCAACTTCTACCATATCCAATAAATCATTGATACATATGTTCTTTCAATTAAATTTTAGTTTTTCCTACAATATATGGTTAATAGGTTCTCTTTTCTTTAGTCTCTCTTCATGGACTTGTAGATAACCTAAAACTTCTTATGCTATCATTTACTCCAAATATTTTAATTCTTTAATGGCAGTCACAACATAATCAAAATTTGAAATCAAAGAATGAAGAATTTTTCAAATCACATTAAGGATCTTTAATCGTTTCTTTATATCTTTTTGATTGATTAACAATTACCAAAATTTATTAAAAACTCATCCACAGATTCATAAGCCTTCATCTTAAGAATTTCAAGGTTTGTGGATGCACTTTAATTACATTGTCTTTTTCTTTAAAAGAATTTTGAAGAACCCTCATGCATTATTTGTACTTGTAGTAGTATATACTTTTTCACCTATACTCTCATCCACTTACATATACCTAAGAGTAAGTACTTTCACTTTAATTACATTGTCTTTTTCTTTAAAAGAATTTATAATAACCTCTTATGCATTCCTTGTACTTGTAGTAGTATATACTTTTTCACTCATACTCTCATCCACATACATATACCTAAGAGTAAGTACTTTGTAGGTTCATTCTTTACACTTGTTGTAGTAGAAACTTTTTCAAACATACTCTCATCTAAGCACTTATGAATAAGAGCAAATGTTTTCTTATCTTTATTTCTAGTCTTAGCAAAAGGATCATTTTTGACCCTAAGGTTTACATCCACTAATAAAATTAACCCTAAGGTTTCAAAGAAAACAAATAAAACCCTAACATTTGGAACACATTCAAATATCACCCCAAAATTAAGGAGAAATTAACGGGTATATGACATCATCAATTTTATGCCTAGTTAGCGATGATTTGGCATTTTTAATATTATTTTATTACATATACAGGCCCTACCATGCCATGTCAGATCTAATGTGACAGTGTGAGACTTGCTTTCTTAAAATAAAATTTTTAATTTTTAATTAATTTAAACCTCTGGTACTCACTGTAATTAATTAACTCTAATTTTGGTTAACCCAACTAATTAACTTAACTAATTAATTTATTAAGTTAACAAACAAGTTAACCCTAACTTTTATTGACCTAGCAATTAAATTATCTAAATAACTTATTAGGTAAACTAATTATAATTATTATCAATGGCAGAGTTATAATTTCACTAATATAGTTAAAATCCCTAACAGTCAAAATCTCCAAAATTTCACTAATCTTTCATCTCCTTCTTCGCCTTACAACAACAGTTATCGGTCACTAGTGAAGTCGTCACCAATCACCCTACAAAGTTATCGCCAATTGCCCAACATACGTGCCAACATTTTCAACTTAATAGCTTGTTGAGTTAGAATGAGGTAAAGAATTTACGTCTTGAGTTTGTTATTGCCTATCTACTTTGTTCGTTAGATTCTATAGTGTGTTTTGTATGTTTTCTTCTTATGGGCTGCATATGGGAATCAATTTGATATTGGGACTCATGTGTTTTGGGTTGCCTCTAATGTGGTACCATCTTGAGTTTATTGTATCTACTTTGATAGATTTTGTCGTGTGATTTGGTTGCATTCTTCTTGTGATTTGCACATAGAAGGCAATCCCATGTAGGGACATATGTGTCTTGACTGCTTTCTTGATTTATCTTTAGTTTTTACTATCTATCAATTGATCAAACGTATAAGATGATATTATAGTTATTTACTCATATTGATTTCTATTATAATTACATTTGTTTTCTTAATTCTAAAAGTAACCATTGTCACTAAGGAAGATTTTACATGGATATTAGATTTGTAACTTATCAAATGTGCATAGATTGAATATTGTTCATTACAATTAATTTTATTTACTCAAAACTTAGATATCATTTATATATGTTTTCGTTTCAAATTTTAGCTAACAATCTAATTGAACAATTACTAATAAAGTTAAGGAAGTTACAATATTTGGAAATTACAACTCTTGATTGACATTAAATCACTTCATTTCCTGATATATGTAGTATTCTTCTCTTAATAGGCAAGATGACTATCTTTATTATTGAAATTATTTCCTTCATATTCATGGTTTGAAGAAGTACTTTTATTCCTTTATCTACAAACTTAATTTTGGAATGTATAAACTCTATTTATCATCACTGTTACAACTCTTACTTCCTAGTAGGCCAATTAATGAGGCATGACTAGTTGTCCATATAAAAAAAAAGCTAGAATACTTGCATGAGACTATTAGGAAATTATGCAATGTAAGTAGTTTAATTTATCTTTTTTTTTCATCTACACATAACATATGACTGTTTTGTAACCTTGTATTCGTATCACTAGAAATATTGGTATTATTTTGATTGACTATTAAAAGAAGTGATACTAAATGTAAAGTCTATTAATTGGTTTATATATGTGCACTTAATGGCTACAAACATGGTTGAGAGGAGATCTATGTTGTCTATAATGCTATTTTTAAAATTGCTACAGTGATAGCATAGTTCCTTTAGCATAATAAGCTAAAATTATATTACCTATTATGTTAAATGTTGCACTTTTCTTTTAAATATCTCTAATAACAAGTTAAAGGTACTTCATATCTGTCTATCTCTATTTGAAATTTCTTTTGTATGGTCCATCCATTTTGCTCTAGTCACCTTTATCTAGGAATGCTTAATGTTGGCTTTAACTTTTACTTAGATGTATCACTTAAGATGGTTAACTAATAACTATTGTTTAAATTTTAAGTGGTGACTCGATGCATATATTTAAGACTTTGTAATATGTGTTATCTATTTTGCTTAATTTTTAGAATGTAATAATCGTTTCATTGCATTTTTATTTTAACTTTTGTGTGTGTGCTTATAAGTATCTCTTATTGTCAATGAGTTCTAACTTTTATTATTTAGCAATTCAATGATTTGGCCTAAACTATCTTTTTACATTATGTCAATTAAACTTATATTGTAGTACATGCTTGTAAATATGTTGTTGTGTTTGGGTCTCTAATGTTGATGAAAATATTTTTTAATGGTGGCTTTACAAGTTTTAATGACTCAATAAAGATATAGAAGGCTTTTTTTATTGTGGATATTTCATGGTGAAGCCTGAATTTATATATGTTGGTTGGGATATTGCCATATTTGACAATGTTGACATTGACTATGTTAATAATAGAAAAATATATAAAAATATATGAGATAAGATTGGAGTTTTAGTATGATCAAATTGATAAGGCATATTATAAAGTACTTGGTTTTAACTGTAAGGGGTTATTGAGAGTTATAGAGTCAAATGAATGTTGTATTAGGCTAGCAAATCTTATGCAAATAGCTGACCCAAATCAGGTAGAATTTTTAGGCTGAGTTGAGGCGTGGGCCTGAGTAGACCCAGCCTAGCTTATTGTCATTCCTAATTTTATTGAAAAAAGGAATAAAAGTTAATTTTATGACGACAATAACAACACCTAGCAGAAATCTCGCTAACATATGGAAGTCTGGGGGATTCAATAGTACACATTTTTATCCTTAGCTAGTAAAGAGGTTATTTCCAAATGACCTATATGAAGAGAAAAATAATAGTGATAAAAAATAAATAATAAGAAGAAAAAGAAGAAGAAGAAATTAACAACAATAAATTATTATTATTATTATTAAAAAACTTTAAACTACTAAAACAAGTTAGGTAGGTAAAAAGGGCTTAGGCTACAATCCTAAGAGGTAAGTACCGCCTATTTACAAGTTTAGACAAACTACAAGAGGAAAGAGTTATAGAACTTATCAAAACTACAATGATCTCCTTACGAGGGAACGTTTAGTTAGAATCTTAACTTGCCAAAGTTTTCTATTGCAGGTATATCCTCTGTAAGTTCCAACATTGTTATATCATTCTTGATCATCTTATCTCAAATTTTTTTAGGCCTTTTTTTTTCCTCTTACAGTCTCTAAGTATAATCTTTTTACATCTTTTTACTTAAACATTTATGAGTTTTATAAATTACGAAAAGTAGAAGAAAATAAAAATTAAAAACTTAAACATATAATTTTTTATTAAATTTGAAAATAAAATCAAAAATAAAAAACTAATGTAAAATCAGATAAATATTTGTTGAGATAGCATAACTAAATAGTCGATACTTCTAATAGTTATAAGGCTGTAAAAATTTTTTTTTCAGGTATAGGAGGAAAGATTCCCGCGATGGACGTATTAAACTACAGGATTGTCGTATCCTCAGAGTTGCTCGGTGAAGATTCCTAGTGTAACTAGCAACGAGAAAATCCGATCTTTGCAGGCGTATAAGGTACCAATAGATTAGGGTCACCATCTGGTGTGTGTATATATATATAGTGCGTTTTTATTTTTTTATCCTACATCATTATTATCCATTCAATCGAAAAACAACCTCTCGGCTTAGTATTATGAGACGTCCCTAGATTCGGCTGACTTCGAGGTACGTTGACGAAGATGAGGTCAATATTAATAGCATCAATTTCGTAACCTGTTTGTCTGGCACGCTATCGTCAGTTTCTGCTCAGTGAAACACTTCCTGCTGTAATATCGAACTCGTGTCAAGCTCGCAATGTTTCTTCTTAAGGTACTTTCACTTGCTTCTTCACCGCTTCCGGTTGATGCTATTTCCTTTTTGTTTTTCTTTTTCCGTCTTTTGCTTTTTGCTTTCTGTTTTTCAATAGGCTTGGAGAACTACTGCTTTTGGTTGTTATGGGTACCTGAATTTCACCAAATCTGCTTTCCTGTAAGTCAAGTTCCTATCTTGTTATTTGTTTTGAAACTTTTTGATCACTGAAACGATTGCAGAAATGTTTTCTTTTATATGGTTTTATGGATGCTGATTATTCTGTTTCCTGTTCAATAAAGAAAAAAAAGACAGAATAAAGAAACTTCAAATTGGTTTACAGTATTGGTCATTCATTTCCTTATTTAATAGCGTGTTTTCTTTATATTATTTTCTTTTTTATACTGAAACTAGTAGTATACAAAAGATGAAATTGTTTGTTGTGGATATTTGTTCTCTTTATTCCTAAATGTTTTTAATACTTGTTCAATTTGTAGGGAACACTCCAAAAAGTTCAATCCAGAAGATACGGAGACAAAAATAGAGGGGAAGAATTGTGTGGTAACTGGAGCAAATTCTGGCATTGGTTATGCAACCGCCGAGGGACTTGCTTCACGGTAATGTTTTTGTCTAAATTCCTGCATTCTTTTGGTTTCTTGGATTTTTTAGGGACTCTTTTTGATAAACATTAGAATTTAGCAATGATCATCAGAGGTGCAACTGTTTATATGCTATGTCGAAGCAAGGAGAGGGGAGAAGCTGCTCTTTCGGAAATAGTATCTAAAACAGGAAACCAAAACGTTCACTTGGAGGTATGCAACACTTTTTTAAATTTCAGTTTTTTTTATACCCAGGTGTTCTTGAATAAGGGTGCTCGTATTGCAATCAATGGACATTGAAATTGGTTGATCCTTAAGTGCGGATCTGGTTAATGGGGCTAGCAGACTTGGAATTACCCAGTAACTGCCTTAAGCAGTTTGATTTTTATTCAAACAATTTAACCCTGAAATCTCAGATGATAAATAGAATGTGAGTTACTGAAATGCTGCATGAATTTTCTCCTTATGATATTTTCCAAGTTGTTATTTGAGGTATAAAATGCTCATATGTCCAAAATGAGCCTTGGACGAGCTAAGAAGTGGAATAGGATTTTCTATGGACTGAAACATCATGCGAAGTTGCTACTTGTCAGTTGATAATTTCAACTTTTATGTCTGGTGCCTAGGTTTCTAAATAGCTGTCCATATACTTGACATTTTATCATACTTTGATTTTCCTTACTGATGAATGAAAGTAACAGGAGATGGCAGCAAATATAAATCTCAACTTACTAAAATAGTAGCTATACTTTAAAGAGTTTTAGGCAACGGAAATTCTAACCAAAAAAAAAAAAGACCCTAAAGCTTTAACTAAGAAAATTACTTAATTGTAAATAAATAATTAAAATCATAAACAGAAAAAGTAAAATGGTTAAGTATTCTTAAACTTGTGCTTAATTTCATTTAGTTGTAACCTGCCTCACATTTCTTGCAGGTTTGTGATCTATCATCTGTCAGTGATATCAAATCTTTTGCATCCAAATTTTCTTCAAAGAATGTTCCAGTTCATGTTCTGGTAAAAGTTCCTTGCTCATTGTTTTCGTATATTATTTTAGAAAAAAAAAGGACATCATTTCCTATAGTCTTTTACCTTATGAGTTATGAAACTCCAAATGATTGGCGGCTTTCACTTGTTAATGGAACTTAATAATTTTCAGTAAACACTCTGTTTCCTTTCATAATGTTACATTACTCTTAAAAAACTACTCTTCAAGAGAAAGAAAAGGTAGCTAGATTTTTTTTTCAAAAATTAATAGATTTCATTATAAGAAAATATATACAATCTAGAGGGCAAAGCTAGTATAATCTATATAATCTAGATTACAGAGATTTATGGTTCCTAGTAATCGTCTACATCTTGAGATTGAGGGAATTTGCGAGACCACTTAGTCTCATAGTACTCCAATCCCCATATACTCTTCATGTTACTTGTCAGATTTGCAGCTATTTCTCTGGCTAACATGGCCAGTCTGCAATGTAGGAAGATGTCCTGAAAAACTATCGCACTGCTTCTACTTGTTTAAATACTCTGCAATTGCACTCTTTCCATATGTAGTACACCAAGGCTGCCCAACTTAACCTGATAGCTTTGAGATCAACCACATTATGCACTCTAATTTTTTTCCAACCAAGCAATAGTTTCACTCCAAGAATCCATTGGTCGGGCCACGCTGAGTATATTTTGCAACCGATCCCAGACTTGTCTAGTATATCTGCATCTAATCATGAGGTGTTCCAAACTTTCCAATTCTGCATTACTTAACTCACAATTCAGATTGCTAATGGAGAACCTGATCTTATCCCTTGTACGCAACCCTCCATTGATTCCCATCCATAAGATGAATGAGTGAGCTGAGTTAAGATCACTATCCCATACTAATGTTGCCCACTCCTGCCTTGTGCTCTGTGTAGCCTGTAACAGTGTTTTACAGGCTTTTGTGTTGAACTTCCTTGAGTTATCTGCCAGCCACTGAATTTCATCCTACTTTCTTTCCTGACATCGAGGCAACTCTTCCATGATGAAACTGACACTCCTACTATTGTAGAAGAGCCATATCCACTGATTATTTCGAATAAGCATACTTACTTTGATAGTTGGATTCACCACCAATTTTAAGTCTTGTACCTCCTCCACCTTATATAGAGGACCTTTATAATGCCAATTATCATACAAAAAAGACGTGCTTTCTTCATTTCCAATCCTATGGAACACTTGACTTTACATCCATTGTCTGATTTCTAGAATTTCTTTGAGAGTGCTTGACATATTCTGCCTTGACTGTAGGATACAGATACTGTTATGCTGAATGAATACATTGTGTATCCATTTCACCCATAAATCCTCCTTTTTGTACCATAACCACCACAAATTCTGCCCCCTACTCACCCTATGGTTCATCCTTGCAGAATGGATGCCTAAGTCACCCTTGGTTTGAGCCGTTCCACAAGAAATCCCTAAGCCTCCTGTTGAATTCCTTAAGGATACTTTTGGTAATGGATAAATGGTTGATCCAATAAGTGGTAAGATTGCTTAGTATTGTCTGAATTAGCTGTAGCCTGCCTCTATAGCTAAGGAACCGATTGCTCCATTGATTGATTATGCCATAAATTAAGTCCAACAGAGATTTGCACTTCCCAGCATTAATTCTTCTTTGAGAAATTGGTACCCCCAAGAATTTGAAGGGTAGTTACCCTTGTGTTAATCCCATCTCAATAGTTGTAGATGCTACCTCTGCACTTGAGTTGCAAGATAAATAGTAACAACTCTTCAAAGGGTTGCATCTTAAACCTGAAATCTCTTGGAATTCCTTCATTGCTTGCATCATTATGTCAATTTAGTTTTTCTCAGCCTTGCAAAACAATAAGAGGTCATCTGCAAAAGCTAGGTGTGTGAGCTTCGAACCTTTACATCTGCCATGGAATTGGAACTTTGCATGCCTCCGTATGGAATTCACAAGCAGAGTTGACAAAACCTCCATACATAAGACAAACAGGTAAGGGAATAATGGGTCCCCTTGCCGCAGGCCTCTCCTTACTTTGATTTAGTTTGTAGATTCCCCATCCACCAAGATAGCCATAGAAGCAGTAGTTACACATTCCTCAACCCATTTTCTAAACAAAGGTAACTAGATATTACAAAAGCATCTTGCTAAATCAATTAAAATCTAATATGTAATATCGTTGGCTCTTATAGGTTAACAATGCTGGTTTGATTGAGCACAAACAAATTACCACATCAGAAGGGTGTGCTCCCAGTCACTGATTTTCTTCTGTAAAAGTCAATATTTCAATATGTTGTAATCGCTGAATTCCCTGGAACTCTCATGTTCTGTTTACTACATTGTTTCAGATTTGAACTGAATTTTGCTGTAAATGTGTTGGGAACTTTTACCATGACGGAACTAATGGCGCCTCTATTGGAGAAAGCTGCTCCAGATGCTCGAGTCATTACTGTTTCCTCTGGTGGAATGTACACAGCTCCCTTGACCACAGATCTACAGGTAGCTTCTATCCAAAATCTAGTATAATTGTTTGAGTTTCTTGATCCAATGCTTATGCATCTACTGAGATATTTTCTCAACGCAGTTTGTCAACGGGAATTTTAATGGAACGGAACAGTATGCTCGAAACAAGCGAGTTCAGGTTTCTATGAATTAATAACATTGGACTATTTCAGAAATTGGATTCTGTCTGTTGATCATTTAATTAGATAATTGTGCTATTAAATTATGATACTCCGAAATTAGTAGAAACTATAAGCATAGCCAATGAAGTATCTACTCTTTTTTTCTGGATGATGCTTACTCTTGTTTGCTTGTCATGCTGAAAAAATAAAAGAAATTATAAAGAACTAAAAAGTTTTCCTTCCATGATGTCTTTGAAAGATTTATCCAAGTCTGCATGTTAGAAGTGGGAAAACTCACTGCGGAAAAAGACATAGAAAGGAAATAATTGGATGTAACAGAAACAAACTTAGATTAATTGGCTTTTCAAGTGAAAAGACTCTGTAGCAGAAAAGGAGATCATTGTTATTGTGGAGAAATACAACTCAGATATGTGCTTAGGAATACCGTCTAGATTTCTTTCAACATTTAGTATTGGCCACCATGGTTCATGGTAATCTCTATCACCATTTTACATAAAATATTTCAAAGGCCATTAATCTATAAATCAACTGATATGAAAAGGTTTTTTGGTAATGATTAAGGTTTTCTTGTAGAATATGTGTAGAATAGAAGTGTGCAACTCTACTGATTTAAATTTGTACAAAATTTCCTTCATTGAATTTGCAATATCTTACGTTTTGTCAGGTTGCTTTAACTGAGAAGTGGTCTGACTTGTACAAAGGAAAAGGGATCTCATTCTACTCAATGCACCCCGGTTGGGCTGAGACGCCAGGAGTAGCTAAGAGTTTACCCAGTTTCAATAAATCGTAAGGACGCAGTATTACATATAATATCTATATAACTTCCATTTGATATTTTACCAATGCCTTTCTTTCTTGTCCGGATAATCATGTTAAGGCTCTCGGGAAAGCTGAGGACAAGTGAGGAAGGTGCAGACACTATTATTTGGTTGGCTTTACAGCCCAAAGAAAAGCTAGTCTCTGGTGCATTTTACTTCGATAGAGCTGAAGCTCCTAAACACCTCATGTTTGCAGCCACACGTGGCACTCATTCGCTCATTGACCCGATCATGGACACCCTCCGTATTATCTCTCAACTTTCTGAATAGGAAAATATTTACTTTTTCGTTCAAAGAGGAAGCTTGAAACAGTGCTAGTGGTTAAAATGATTATGTACTTCTTTCTCTACTACTTTATCGGAATTCGCTACTTCAGCTGCAGAATCATGCCTTGCATTCAGTTGCGCGACTACCTGCCTGTTCTCTCTCAATGTTTAGTACTGATTTAGTTAAAACATACAACATGATTATGTACTTCATTCTCTACTACTGTATCGGAATTTGCAACTTCAGTTGCAGAATCATGCCTTGCATGCAGTTGCGCTACTACCTGCCTGTTCTTTCTCAATGTTTAGTACTGATTTAGTTAAAACATACAACTGCAGACATTGCTTGCTTACAAAAAAAAATCCATGAACCAATATATGCCAAACTTGAGAACTTGTCTTACAAGATATGGAATATATACATACAACCGTATATCCATCATCTACTTTCTATATTTGCTACATAGTTGTACTGCAGCCGCTCGCTTGGTGTAATGGGCAAAATCAACTGCTTTAGCATCTAAAAGATGATATATGCTTCAACCTATGCAGTTCTAAACGCGCAAAAGACGTCATTTACGGTGATTACCATAGCATCCCAAGAGAGTTGGCTTTCTTAACCAATATTGCTCAAACCTCTGCCGAGCATACTCCTTGTAGTCAAAGTCAAGCGTGTTCACATAAGCCTGGAATCACATATTTCGATGAGACAACTCAACTGCAATTGCTAGTAAATGGTGTATATATATAAGATGCAGAATGCATACCGAGATTATTCCCCATAAGCCCCAAAATAGATGGGTTGCAAGAGTATACTTTTCTGTGTCATGAAGCAGCTGCTCTATCTCATCTTCACCAGCTTGATTGCCTATACAAAGAAAATGTCCATATACAGTTTTAAGAATCTTACTAATTTCTGAAAACTATTTAAACAAACAGGAAACTTAGAGACTAACCTCCAGAACTTAGATATGCTTCCACGAATCTACGTCGCTCTTGTAGGCCTGAAAATGCAATTAACATAAGAATCACTTAATCCTAAAATTGATGCCTTATCTTTTTTTTGTTTTTCCCTAACATAGCTAAAATATAAAAACTAGTTCATATGAAGGAAGTGAAAGAATCAACTTGAATCAAAAGTCAGGATCATTAGAAAAAGAGACCACAAACAACCCTGTGCATTATCAATAGTCACTGACCTGGGTATTTGCTATAGTCCAAAACATGCGGTGTCTCAGAATGATAATCTGCTGCCATCTCACAGAAGTGGTTTGCTAGGTCATATGCAACAGGATTGTAACTTGCATACTCGTAATCCTAGTTATTGAAAAAAAAAAATTCATGTATCAGAATAATTTCATGGTCATGAAATCGAGACCCAACTTAAAAGAAAAGAAACAAAAAGGAAATTAAAAAGCATATATAATCTAACATAAGGCTTGGAAGTGTACTTAAAACAAAGAAAATAGAAGCAAATGGTACTTAAAACAAAGAAAATAGAAGCAAATGCAAACATCTAAGAAACTGCTAGGAGAAATGACAGCCCAAACAAAACACAGGATGTGCGTCAGGAAGAGATGATGCATCCAATGCTTTGAAAATCATACTCAGGTTACAGACTTTAAAGGAAATGGGACAATATGTCAAAATCTATGGCATCCTAATTCCTAAAATTACTGAAAATCTCAGGAAGTGCATCAAGACTAATAGAATGAGGGACCACATTCCTCACAATTACAGAATCAAAACAAAACTGAGGGAAAAGTAACAACATTCAACTGGGGCAAATAGAAAATGGATGGGATGATATCATCGAACATCTGATCAAGAAAAGAGTAATACCTCAGGGAAAAAGCAAACCTTTTCTTTTGGCTTCACTTTTTGTTTTGTTTCCATTTATATGATTAGTGCAGTTGACATCTTTAGCTGCAACTGTTTAAAATTGCAATAAAATTACCATGCAAGCATCACAGTTTGTTTCAAGCATGAGTCAAAATTTCAGACACTGTCATTTTATGCTTCTTTGCAACTCATTGCTTTACCATGGGACTAGTGAAAAAAAGTGCAAAACAAAACAAGAAGAGTTTACGTAAGAAGATATCGAATGATAAACTACAATACGTAGCTAGCTAACCACAAAAATTGAGCTTTTCTCAGTTAACCCAATTTATATTTGGCCAACTTTTCCCTAATCTAGCCCTCTTTCTCTCATCATAGTGACTGTTGTCTGTTCCTGTAATTAGCATATTTTGCAGTCCTTGTCATCAATGTGAGCACAAACCAAGATGTCAGTCAAATTGCAAACAACCAATTAATATATCCTACAGTCAAAATTGAAAGAAAGGATGATTTATATAACCGTCAATTGCGTAGCGGAAATATTGGGCTTCCAAGATTTCATCTCCAAATATTATCTAGCATCATCTAGGCATTTCATTGGTGACATTACAGACATACAATTGTAACAAATACCTGGAAATTTATTGAGTTGAATATTGGTATCAAGACAACAAAAATATCATTTAGCAGAAGAACACAGGAGACTTACAATCAGGGTGATCGCTCTTATTTCTTCATCCATCATTATGTTACCATATTGAAGGTCATTATGGCAAAAGCCAATTTCTTGATGCTTTTGGGACAACTCTTTTTCTAAATTATTGATTTCTTCTAGTAGAACATCCATGTAAAAAGCCTTTGCATCTTTAGGGGAACAAATGCTTCTAGCCTTCTTAACCCAATCCCTAGTGAATACGAAGACAGAATAAATAAATTGTTGATAGAGGCACTAAAATGTACTTTGGAAAAGGAAGATTTACTTTCTGATGATAATACCTTATTCTTCTCCAAAGGAGTATATTTCTGGGACCTGGCACATCAAGATTGTGGAATTCTCTTGTTTTTGCTGCTATCAGATCAGATATGTCAGGGTCACGGAGGTCAGCAGCTGATAGGGTCTGGAAATTGAACCACAAAAGGATGGATGCGATAAGTAGCATTAGTCATCAAAATAAAGATTGGTAGTATTATTTAGGGTGATACGCAGCACATCTAAATAAAGATCAAGGAGGGGATGAATAGGAAACCTAAGATCCATGAAATTTGTTGAAAATAAGTATGACCTGAAACTGGACATGATCAATCACATGTTCTTAATTTAAATAGCAAAAACCAACTTGTTCAGAATCAAATACTAGTAAACACGTAGCCGCTTTTCATTTAGTTCAAAGGGTGTCCTAACTAGCACAGAAACTTCATTTCTTACCTTCACACATACTTGCAATCTCAAATAACATCTTAAGGTAATCGATCAGATTCCAAATCTAAAATAACTAGCCAATGGTGCAACATAGGATAATATAAAGATATGCCTCGAATACCATAGTTAGCCCTACTAGAATTGAAAATAAGCATAAAATGCAGTTACCCTCGCATGAATGAACTCTTCAACTCTTCCTTCCGGAAACCGTCCAAGAAGCCGAGGCCCTTGTCCATGCCTAGACATGCACTCAAATGTCCTAATCTCATCATCCCTGTTGAAGAACACCTCAACGCCTTCACCATAAACACGAAGCAGAACTTTTCGGGTGGGATCTCCGGTCTTGGTAGGCCAATTAATCTGGTATACCTCGTTAGTCATAGCCCCTTTCAACGGTACAACCTGCAATGCATCCAAGTCGTCCACTACATCTCCCCACTCAGAGGCCACCGAAAGAAGCACTTTCTTTAGCTCCTCTGGGAAGTTACCCTTTACGAAACCATTAGTCAAGATTGCCATTTCCCACCTCAAAAAAGAGCTCAATCGACGAGTAATACAGCACTGCATTGAAGGCCAAATGTCAAAATAAAAGAAACACGAGAACTTTATCGCTACACATGGCAATCCAATCTCTTTAATTGCATTCACAGCCGAAAGGAAGCATATATAAAAAGCCCAGTTCAAGAAAAATCTTGAAAAGTGAAAAGACAGGGAATTTACAGAAAAGAAAATGAAGGAGAAACATGCAAAAGGAAAAAGACGCACCTAAGAGGGGAAAAAGAGAGAGAACAACTCCAACAAAGTAGAGAAGACGACGAGATTGAAACAGAGAATCTGTGTATTATAACGTAAAAGAATGGTTAAAAAATATAAAAGGGATATTGACAACACTTGTTGATTCTGCTACAGATTTATATACAAGTGAGCACCGGCGTAGAATCTCGTCGGCTTGTGTGAACTGGCTCTGATGAGAAAGTCACTGACGGACGGACGCTTGTTATCCATCACAGACCAACGCACCATTAACACGTACAAGTCGCGGGATTTTTTCAATTGAGCTGGCCACTTATAATTAGCCGCGTGGCTGTTTGCCGAACGACTTATATAAGCAAGTACCGAACTCATGGTTGGAAATTTTCGTGAGAAGGGAAGGCCCTAGTCAAAGTCGTCTATCCTAATCCAATTGTTTGTTTATTTATTTAATTAAAAATTTATAAAACGCGTGGAGTTGGAAGTTTACGCGCGTACTAAGGAAAGCAACGTCACATGGAGCGGAACAGGATCGATTTGGATTGTGTGTGTGTGATATTGGCCTGTCTACTTTGGGAAGGAAATCATCTGTGCCGTTTGGGATTAAAAATTACGTCGTTTTCAAAAGTCAATATGAGACGTCAGTGTACGTGTTGATTATTCATAAATACGACTTACTGTTAGAACTTAGAAGTTTACAAATTTTATCCAAACATATCTTATTTGGACATTTGATCTTCTAAAAATGTAAGGGACACGTACTGTATTCGAAACTTAAATTCAAAGAAACACTATTTTAATTAATGCATTTTTATCACATTAATTTAGTCAAAAATAGTGTTTTAGTTTGGTAGAAATAAGATTGCATATTATTAGACACTCTTAAATTTTACTTCTAAATTTAACTTAATATTAATAATGATGATGATTAATTAGGGCGGCGGCTATCATCTCGAATCGAATAATCCATTTATTCTAATTGAAGAAATCGTCTTAAATTTTTAAAAAATTGATTACTTATGTGCCTCATCAATGCCCTCAAATCCTCTGTACCCTTTACTTATGTGTCCCACAAAAATAGATGACTCAGGTGTAATAGGCACAAAGTAGGTACAGAGTAAGGGTACACTTACAAAAATAGATGGCTCAGATGCTTCAAGGTAATATGCAGGCTTACGTTTCATGATTTCGCTAGAGTTGGATTCCGAAAACAAGTGGGATCTAACATATGTGATATCACCATAGCAAGAAGATGAATCGATGACGGTTAAGGAGATTACAAGGCACCATGCT
>JANZLH020000044.1:1492689-1508376 GCA_026770325.2 Erythroxylum fimbriatum
GATCTTAGAAAACTTAAACCCATACCATTCTTAAGCTATCTAAACCAAAACCCTTTCAAAAATCTAACAACTCAAAAATTCCCTTACCTTGATCCTTCACCAAATGAGGAGTTTCTTGGCTTGAATAGAAGCTCTCATGCTCCTCTTCCTTTTTCCTTCATGAAGAAACATCAAAATCCTTCTTGAAAACTTAGAAAAATCAAAACCCTAACTCACTTCTTTCTTTTCTCTCCATCTCCACCGAAATCTCCTTCTTCTTCTCTTTTCTTTGTTCTTTCTCTCCCAATTTCGTGCATCACTCTTCCTTTACATGTAAGCCTACTTGTCTTATTTACAAAAATGCCATTAATGAATGAGAAATGTCCAAAATACCCTTCCTTATAAGCCTTGAAACCTTAATGCTTAAATGACCTTCCAATTTTGCCCCTCATGCCTTCTTACAATAATTCAATCAACTTATGCCATAAAAATCTTACTCACATTAACATACTAATTAACTCCACAAAATAATATAGTATAACAAAGCCTCAACATTCATTTAGTCATGCTTAACTTCTTCCAAAAACAAGACTTTTTCTAATCAACAAATTGAAAGAATTTGCTAACACTTCCTTCTAGAGAAATATTCCTCATTGTCTTACATTTCTAACGACACCAAAAAAGCTCAATTTGGATCAAAAATAAAGAAGTATTGGCCAAAACAATTTCAGCTCTTACAAAATCGAGACTGAAAACTATTACCAACTTCACTTCGGAAATTGAAAATATTAGGGGCTAAATTGACATTCGATTCCTTCAGATAACTTATAGCTCCATGTCTCTAGTTTAATTTGAAACACGAATCAACTCAATTGGAGCTCTATAGCTTAAGTTATCACCAAAATACTGAACCATGTTCAGAAAAATATTCAACTCATACTCTTTCAACTGATCCTCTCACTCTGATTCAATCAATCTTTTTCAAATTAATCTCAAAAATCATAAATTTTCATGGAGAGATAGAGGGATGTCTTAGAAAACCAACTCTTTAAAAATCAGGTCAATCAGAGGTCGGACAAAAAAGTTATGGCTAAAAGAATAGAGAGAGGTCGGATTGGCCGAAAAATCAGAAATCGGTCGAGACGCGGCCGTGTGAGCGCTAGCGCTCGCCCTCGCGAGGGCCAGCTAGCTGCAAAAACTTGTAATCCGACTTTCGAACTTTAAACATTCATAACTTTTGACTCAGAACTCCAAATTTTACAAACTTGGTATCAATGGAAAGGTAAAAGAACGCTTTACAACTTCCATGAAGGAATTAAAACAATTTAGGTCTCTAAAGGGGTCAAAAATCCATGACAAAGTGACTGTCTGATCAATGTCACCCTAAACAACATCAGAACTTCCAAACCTTATAACTTTTCACTCCCTTGTCCAAAAATGTCATACTTTGTATCAATGGAAAGATAAAAACATAAACTACAACTTTCATGAGACTCCAAGAACAATTTCCACCTCTATGAGGGTCCAAATTCCAATCAAAGTTTCTATCCCGAAATTTCTTTCCTAGACAACATTCAAACTTCAAAAATCCACATCTTCCAATTCCCACATCCAAAAATGGCATGCTATACCTCATTGGAAAGCTATGAATTTCCTCTACAACATTCAAGAAGGCTACTTGACCCAATTTAGCCTAACACAGTCCAGAATTCGCCTCAAAACACAGCATACACAAACCTACCCTATGAACATTTACAAAAACAATGCAAAGTAGCTTTTAGAACAAACATCGCCAAATCACAATAAAACTCAAATGTCTTTCATTAATATCAAAATATGAATTCTTACAAAGCTTTAGTGGCCATTTCTAGCCCCAATCCAATAAAGTCTCAGAAATTCAAATTACAAAGAAAACCACATGAACAGTAACTTTTACTCCAAAAATGCAACTAAAACTTTGTTTACCAAATATAGCTTCAAAATCAAAAAGCAAACGAGAGTGATGCCTTAACCTCGGTTCGGTCACTCACTATCTACCAACTTATTCATCATAAATTTTCAAGTACCCTTAAATAATCAAGTTTACTCATGAATAAATCATCACCAATTCCTCATTTAATTTCATTTAATAATTCTAACTTCCAAAAAAAATTCGGGGTCCAACAAATTCTATATGATTATCTATAGTGAATACTTACTTAAATATTAAAACTTTCATCTTAATTATCATCATAATAAAAAGAAACTATCTAAATATATACTTGGATCTTTGATAAAATCTTAACTCTTATTGCATGCCTAATGACTCTAATATTCTACATTACATTACTTTTTGAATAATGCAATGAACTATACCAAGTTCATTAAAAAAACTTCTTGACCCAAATAATCATATCTGCTAAATAAAAAAATGTATTATAGCTTAATGTTACATTATAACCTTTTCAATCTCAAAATAATATTATTCAAAGTAAAATATACCTTAATTATGATTTACTTCTAAAGTATTTATATAAACTTTAACTTAAATATCATCTCATACATAGAATAATGAATATCTTCAAAACTTCACATGCATTAGATATCTCAAATACTAAACTCCTTTAATATATTATCTGTATACTTGGACTATAATAGGTAAACAACCTTCATACATATCGATCTAAATTTAATTTCCAGAACTAAGCTGTTGTCTTTTCATGTCCAATATAAATTGTTATTGGACAATTATACTTTCAACAGTTGAAATACATGAATTATTATTCTCTATGGGCAATAACTCTTTACAAACTCATACTGAAGATGACAAATATTCTCTCACCAACTTTCTTATGGGCACGATAAATTTAGAATCATCTTCAAAATAAACTTTTTGAATTCATCATGAAAGTGAATCTTTCAACATCTCGTAGCCTTTCAACTACACATCAATAAAGGCACTAGTTCCAATTAGATGTATTTTTCATAAAATTTGAACTTTTTAAAATTCATCTTACTCCCACCACAACTATTCTCTTATAAGTATACATTGAAATAAATATTTTATTTAAGAATATAAGCAAGATTATATCCAATCTTTTAAATATTTTATAACCTTCTACTATCTAATTTACTTCTAAACTGATTAGATAATACCTTCTTCAGCTAAGCATTACATCAAAAAATCTTTAACTTTGACTCTTTCAAAATCTTACAATTTTATATCTCATATGAAATCTTATTAATTGAGACTTTTGAATGTAAGTTATAATAGTAGGCATAGCTATAAACAAAATAAATATTATATTATACAATATCTCATTCTGCATAATTCTCTTTACACAAATCAGTACTCTTATAGAATTTAGTTATGAAGTGTTCAATAGAGAATCTCGTTCCTCATGAATAACACAACAATTTAAAATTTAAAACATTCGATCTCTTCAAAAGTGTTTTTAATCATTTTTAATGCTTAATTTCTAATTAGACTTAAATAATTTGAAATGTTCAAAAATTTAAATTAATATTTCTTTTGACATATATGATTATATCACACGTAGTCATGAGTACTTCTAATAAAATAGAAGAGAACTACAATTATTACCAAGTTAACAACGTGTTTACCCTCAAGGGGTGTGGCTCGATGGTTGAGAGCGATGCTTGATTTCGGTTAGGTCTCAGGTTCGATTCCCTGCTAGCCCCTCTTGTAAGTAGGGTGTTAAAAAAAAACGCATTTAGAGACCATTTCAATGTTCCGTTTTATTAATATAATTATAATGCAATACAATTTTAAAATAAGATTATGTCTATTATTGGATTTGGTTAAGTAAAAGAGAACGTTAAAAGTTCTCATTAAATCTTAACAAAACCTTTGAACTTTATAATTTATGGTCATTTTCTGGTATTCATATGTGGGGAGGTTACATCAGAGATGTTCCACCAAAGTTGCTTGAGAGCCTTAGTCGGTGATTCCCTTCATCACACGCTAATGGGTTAAAGCCAAGGAGACATTCTCCAATAAATTATACAGAAGCACAGGTCTATACCATTGTTAAAGTACCAAAACACCCCTTCTTTCCCTGCTAAAAATATCTAGGAGCAACCACTTCACCCTCACTTCACTAAAAGACAACTATTATTTTATTACCCAATCATCCACCATACTTGGGACGTTCTTAGTCGTCCAGCCGGGGTACTCCAGTAATTTGAGATCTACACTCTCTTCCCACCCATCATGTGTTCTTCCCTTCCTTGCGCTTATCACGCACTGACAACTCCTGGTATGTTTAAACCGTTCACATGCGAATACAAATGTTGATGCATGTATGTTAAGTAACATCATGCATGTGTTGTTTTTGTACATGAACATGCATGGTGTGTGTGGGTGCAACAAATGGACATGACGTGGGCCTCTAAGGTGAGAGGAAAATATCATTGCCACGTCTGCTAAGCATCTAAGAGGAGAGACCACAGAAAGATCTCTCTCTCCCAAAAGCTTTCACGGGAACAGGTATTAGCACTCCCTCTTTGTGTTTTTGCAATAAGAACATTTTAATATATTTTATTTTCTCATTTTTAGTCGCATACACATTGACGAGGAGAACTGAAACTCTGATAAACAAATATCCAGCACAAATCAGCGAAACCAAACACAAGTTTCAGGTGGCCTCAAGTTCTCAGACCCCAAAAATCCAGCTTTTTTTTTTTTTTGGGTCTTTTAAGGCGTGTTCTTTCTTAGATATTAGTTTCATCCCTTTGCTTACAGTTTCCGCGTATTTGATTGTTATTCTTTTCTGGCTTCTTGGTTTTGAACAATACCAGAACTTTTTCTGGGTTCGATTGTTATTATTTTCATGGTTTCTGGTTGCTTTCTGCATGTTTTGTTTCTTGGTATGCCTTTGGAGTGTTTCTCCTTTTATCACCTTTCTTTTGGTCTCCTCATAGCCTTATTTTTTCTTTAATTTCTCCTGTAAGATTTCTAGATTTTAGGGTACAAATCTCTCTCTTTTTTCCTTTTCCATTTTTAGGAAAGATTTCAACTTTTCTGCACAAATTCATTTGTTGATTATAAACCGTTTATTGTTTATTGTTCTATTTTTGTAGAGCAGCAGATTCCAGGGACAATTGGCTACCAGTCTAACTGAAGCTTTGAGACCGAGCAGGCCAGATAAGTTTCTTACTAAGAGGGGTGTGACTTGTATTTTTTGCAATCTATAGCCTCCAAGTGAAGCTCAATTCTCTGTTTTCCATTGAGAATTCTAGGGGATTGTGGCAGTTAGCAGGGTGGAATGTTGAATTACGATATATTGATTCTTGATTGGTAGCTGTTGAAAGGGAAGGTTGTGGTTTCCCTTCTTATTTATCGCGTTTCTTCGCATATAACCATCTTAATGGCTAGTTCTTCTGAGAGGTGGATTGATCGTCTCCAATACTCCTCATTGTTCTGGCCTCCCCCACAAGATGCCCAACAAAGAAAGGTTTGTGAAATTTGTTATTCTAATTAACATTTTGCTTTTGAAATTTCACGAATTCTTATGGTTGTTGTCTTTGTGCCAAACTGATATAATTTGGCTCTTAATTCCTTGTCATACTTGAATTTGCATGTTCGTATTATAATCAATAGGCAGGAGTATCTCTATCTATGAGGTAACTGGTAAGGTTCATGTCTCATAGCATAACTTTCATGGCTTCCCTGAGAAGGATATGATCATATTGCCTGCTGGATTAACCCTGTTGTAATTGATAAACTGCATTTGGAAGGAATAATGGTAATATGTTGTTTTCAAGCACAATCTAGACCTGAGTGCCAAGTTAGTCTATGTTGATTCCTCTTCATGAATCTCTTGCTCTTGACATTGTGCACTAATTTTTCTTTGACTCTGAGGACTTATATTTTTATTTTGACCTGGGTGAAGCTCATTGAGCCAGCTCTATGTTGACTAGCATTCTTTTGTTTCATACCCTGAATCACCATTGAATTTGAAGTGTTTGTTAACCACCGTGGTTTTCCTCATTGGACTTCTACGATACCTTTAGGGGTTCATTTCATAAGTCAGGCTATCCTGAATGGGAAGTTTAACTCTACATTAGAGTAATGTAAAAATCTCCAAGGAAAAATGGGTTATTTTAGGTCTGTTAAGAAACGCATGGAACAAATGGTTTGAGGTGTGCAATGTACTGGTTGTAGTGAGTTGTTTGTACCTCTCTATCTTTAACAGTAGGCATCCTATTATCTTAATTAGACAATATGCAATGTCACTGGTTTTCCCTTAAATTTCTGTCTCAGATATGATCCTTCATTCTTGAATGATATGAGAAGTGATTTCTGGGATGAGGGGATCACTCTCCTGATAATTGTAATCAATATATTGATTTTTATAAAAATGGTTCACATATAAGTTTCGAGGTGAAAAATGAACATGCAACTTGTTTGAGCTTTGTGTAGGAACATAACATGAAGTGATTGGAATGCAAACAATTAATCAGGCTAAAGGTTATTTGCATCTTTCATGCCGTAAGCTGATCTTATGGTTATTCATAGCGTTTGTATTACTTAGATACACTAGAACTGGAAGTGAGCTTTTGCACTTTATATGTTACTTTTAAGTTTGACTCTTTGGTTATCATATTGATCATTTGTAATGTTTCCACTGAAAGTCAACTCTGTGCATCTGAATTTTGATGTATGCTCTTGCTTATGTTTTCTAAATTGGACAGGCACAAGTTACTGCCTACGTTGAGTGTTTTGGGCAATTTACATCAGAACAATTCCCTGACGATATTGCAGAGGTAAGCTCTGTTTTTCAATGATAATATTTTGTAGTTTTAACAACTTAATAAAATAGTCTTCTGAAAATTTTAATTATATTTTATCATGCATTGTTTACAACATGCATATTGACATGATTATTGTTTTGACAGCTGATTCGTAACCGTTACCCATCACAAGAGAAGCTTCTCTTTGATGATGTTTTGGGTACTTATTTCCAAAGAATGGATAGCCTTCTAGATTATCTTGACTACAATTGTAGATGAATAACTAGTTTACATGTGTTGGCAACTTTCAGCTACTTTTGTCCTTCATCATCCGGAGCATGGGCATGCTGTTGTTCTTCCAATTATTTCATGTATCATAGATGGTACACTGGTTTATGACAAGAGCAATCCTCCATTTGCTTCTTTCATATCCTTAGTTTGCCCAGATAGTGAGGTATGCTAATTAACAAAGCCCTTACACTCTGTTTCTCATTCTTCCTTATTTCATGAACTGCATTTCTTCCTGAGTTATATTTTCTGCTTCATTTCTTATTCATTATTTTGTTTTAGTCTTTTTGATAAGGTTGTGCTATTGCTTTGTCTTTCAAAAAGAAACATGACATTGACAGAATTTGTCTGTGCTATGCAGAATGAATATTCTGAGCAATGGGCTCTGGCATGTGGAGAGATTTTGCGAATTTTAACTCATTACAATCGCCCAATATACAAGATGGAACAACAGAATGGTGAAATGGAGAGAAGTAGTAGTAGCAGCCAAGCTACCAGTAGTGGATCAATTGATGCAGGATCCAGACAAATACCACTGGTACAACAGGAGAGAAAACCATTGAGGCCTTTGTCTCCCTGGATTACTGACATATTACTTGCTGCACCTCTGGGTATTAGAAGTGACTACTTCCGTTGGTGAGTATATTGTTTTTTTCTGAATATTTGTTCACATTGTGACTACAAGGATTGACCATTGTAACATTTTAGTTGTGCATTTGTAGTGAGCTGAGTGGTTCTTATTTTATTGTAAGAAAATGATGAACCTAACTAGCTGATTATCTTGGAAACTTTAGAAATTTCTATTTTCTTAAATCTGCAACATTTAATTAAATGATGTGTCTGATTCATAGACCAAGTGTCTTGATTGAATAATATCCTTATTGAGTAGAAATTTTGGGTAAGTAATTTTCAGTCCGGTAACATACCTAGTCAGACATATCTTACATTGTTGAAGTCACAATCTTGTTGCTTCATTATGATTGATTCCTGTAAAGCAAATAACACATGTGAGGTAAATATATATTATGATAGTAAATAGCTATCAATAACTAGACCTCGGGCCCCCAGGGTAACAAGTCATGGGGAGCTAGTTTTCTCACTAATGCCAAACTACAGGTTGGACAAATACCTGAAGAGTTGAACAAATATGTTATATGTCAAGTAAATCCCTGCTACAGTAATCGACAGTCCGTAGGCTATTGCTAGCAATAGTAACCATAAACCTACCTACTGTTTGTTGAGCCACACAATACTGGTGCTGTATCATTATCAATTTCTAAAAGGTGGAACAACAAAAGGATTTATTTTCACCATAAGGAAATAATGTAGACAAAAAGAAAAATCATCATTAAGCCAATGAAATAATGAAAATTGACCTGCTAGGTTTTTATAAAACAATATGTTATCTATTTCGTGGACCTCATTCAATAGGTTAAATTTTGGTTTGAATGATGTCAGACACGATATAAGATCCCCCTTGAATGGTGGATCTCTGATTTGCTGTGATTTCTTCAAATTTTGTAGGAGGGAGTATGTTATAATATTATATGTTCCATTCCTAAACCTCAACTGCGAGTGTAATCTTTTGGGTTGAATGGTTTCTTGATATGATTTTTATAGTTAATCCAAGTATGTTACCTTGGAAAAGCTTCATGCTATAATGATCTTGCATATACTTAAGCAAATATTTATTATAAGTAAGCCTTAATAGTAATTTGTATACATGGATTTAGTGATCTTAACATGAGAGTTTGGAGTAGGGAATGGGATAATTTGGTTACAGATCATAGCAGTTGAATGTGTAGGCTTTATGATTCTCAGTAAAGATGCTTTAGATTGATGTATCTTTTCTGTGGGCAAGGTCGGATAGGGGATCTTATAATCTACTTTATGTAGAGTGGGATTGGGAGGTTATAGAAGGTTATATATAGCAGATTTTGAATTCACATTGTCCTGTGTATGCCCCCGAGGAGCAATATGAGATTTTTTTTTTAATCAATGAACACAGAAATATGATACTTATCCTCTAATTCCTGATAGGCGTAAGTTGTGTGATTCTAGCAGTGTTGAATTGAATTATGCTGTCATCTATCCAACATGATTACTTAAACGACAGCTTCATAAGACATCTTTTGTTTCCTCTTCAAATTCCAGCAGTGGTTGTCAGTATAGTTAGCTTGATGTTGTTTTGTACGATGTATATCAATCAAAGATGTCATCAATTACATTCTGTGCCAGCAGCATGAGTGTTGTTTTCCTTTTTCCTTTCATGCTAAATATTGGTCCACATAGAGTATGCTATATTCAATGTGCTTTACTGGCAACTCTTTAAGCTTTGTTAGATTGATTATTTAAAATCTCAGTTTTTAGAGTAAACTTTGCTGGTAGATATATATCTTTGCTGGTAGATATATATTCTCTCATTTCTTTTAGGAAACCTGATTCTGGGCATGAAGACCCTAATATTTTCTTCATTTATTTCAGGTGTAGTGGTGTCATGGGTAAATATGCTGCTGGAGAGCTCAAGCCACCAACAAGTGGTTAGTTTTTCTAGAAATAATTGATTTCTCTCGTTCTAGAGAATCTAGGCTAATTTTAAATAAAAATGAACTTACCTTAAAAATGGGTGTCTCATGTAAAAGTAGGAAGCCCGATTTAAAACCATTTGTGTAAATGAATTATCACAATTTGTCTTGTCTATTATCACCTTTTCTTAATAGTGGCCCAGCGCTATCTGCACTCTGAAATTCAATTAATCTGTTTGTTATTTAATGATAGTTTTATTTATACCATAGTAAGTCGCTAATTAAAAAAGTTAAAAAATGAAATGAACCTAAAATTTTATATGCAATCATGTATTTGAGAATATGGATGAGTTTTATATACATTTGAGGGGTTAAATTGATTTTTGATAAAACATGTGGAAGAGTTTATTTGTTATGTTTATGGAGTTGGGTATCTCTCTCACCTCTTTAATGCATTTGTATGCATGTACTAGGTATACCGTTAGGGTCCATGTCATTATTTATATGTGATTAAATTCATCATTTGATATCAATGATCTTGGCAATGAAGTGCTCGCTTGAAGTATCAAACATGCACAAGATGATTAGTGCTGACAAAACTTGGAGGCTGCTCCATGAAAACTGTCTCCTTAAGATAACTATGCAAAAAAGCATCGGTTCCTAGAGCATATAATTTTATCCTAATCAACGATAAAAATGCTTATAATTTGTGGTCCTTTATGCTTCATTTATCGAGGTTGGAACTATATCTTCCCATAAGTTTCAGCTATATTCTTCCACTATTGGATTGTCTAGAATCAGTTTGTCTATGATTTCAGGTGGTTAACTTTACGATGAAAAACAAAAATGAGATTATATCTCATCTTATATGCACTATTGATATAATTACAAGTGGGTAGTTTAATAGGCTGTACACAGACAAACATCAGTGTCAACTAATAACATTTGTTTTATTTAATTTAGGCTCTTCTCGTGGATCTGGAAAGCATCCTCAGCTTATGCCATCGACGCCAAGGTGGGCTGTGGCAAATGGAGCTGGGGTTATATTAAGTGTTTGCGACGATGAAGTTGCTCGGTATGAGACGGCTACATTAACTGCAGTTGCTGTTCCTGCACTTTTACTCCCTCCTCCAACAACGGCTTTGGATGAACACCTAGTTGCTGGGCTACCAGCTCTTGAGCCATATGCACGTTTGTTTCATAGGTAGAATTTTAATTTATCAACTGAAATATTTGCCCTTGTAAATTGCTATTAATGTTACAGTTTAGGGAGGTGCATATTATCTTTTAAAAACAATCTCTTAAATTCTAACTGATTAAACAGAAACCTTTCTAATTATTCTTCTTAGCATGTAAAAGAATTCTAGAAATGTTGGTGTAAAGTTGTTCATGTGAGGAAAGAGGTATGAATGCTGTTGTAAATTATTTATCCACAATTCTTAGGCTGCAATTCATACTGGATAAAGGCTTCATGCTTTCTGGGGAAATTTTTGTACTTTTGCAGGTACTATGCCATTGCAACACCAAGTGCTACTCAACGACTTCTTCTTGGACTTCTAGAAGCGCCGCCTTCATGGGCCCCAGATGCACTTGATGCTGCTGTGCAGCTGGTGGAACTCCTTCGAGCTGCTGAGGATTATGCCTCTGGTATTAGGGTAAGCTGGCTGTTTTTGATTGCTAAGAATGTGTATTTTACATATTTTATCATGTTCCATAGTTTTATTTCTGACCTAGTTCCCAGGTATTATGGTAAATAGCTTTAGTTTGTTTTTTATTACCTAACTTTGGTCATTTACCTGTAGCCACTAAAAGAATAGGAAAAGACAAAAGAATGTTGTCAGCAAAATTTAAGTGTTTACTTTTAGTAATAGTCCAACTGTACTATTATGATGCTGGACTGGAAGTGTTTTTACAATAATTTTGACAGTTATTTACTAAGGCAATAATATGTTGCAATTAATGGAGTATTGAAAATTTTCTATACCTTGATGGGGTCCAGACTTGAGATCAATTGAAACCACATGGGGTTCAGTTTTGAAAATGCTCAAATCTCATGGTTCGTCATGTATTTAATGATAACTTTTGATTGTTTCAAAACTTTCCTTCACTATTTAAGTTCACATTTGATGTGATGAACCTTGAATTTGTTGGTTAGATTTCTAGTTCTAAAATTTGCAACTGAACTATGTTGGTAGAGCTTTATCTTCTTTGATTTTGTTCATCAACAAATCCTACGTGTTTCCATTTACCACCGTTCAAATAAATATTTCGAACAATTCTCAAGCTTCTCCCATGAACTTATTCTTTTGAGTTGAATGACTTTCTTGACATGGTTTTCGAGTTTTTATGATTGAGACGTCTTAAGTTCAAGCTAGGCTTCTCTCAATTATAGTAAATTTATGATTTGTCTGCATTTCATGTAGGGGGGCTTGTTAGAATACTGTTTGCATCTGTTCTAAGCCTCGATAAAGGCTTGAGCTTTTGTGCTCAAGTGGTTTCTTGATTTCTTCCTTTTGATTTCTTCCTTTGATGTAGTGCTGATTCCTAATTCATGTTTATTACTATGCTTGGTGGTGAACTTAAATATGGAGATACTGCTGAATTCTTCTGTTGCCAATATCAATTTATGAAGCCTGTGGCAATGACTTGAAAGTGAATGTCAGGATCCCTTATGTGAAGTGTTTGATTGGAAGCTATAATCCGAAAAAATATTGTTTGCTCAAACTACCATATCTAACATTCCTTTGTTAATCTGTAAATTTATTCATTAGCTAAGCTTCTTCAATATCGTTTTTCCTTAATTCCTTTGTCTTTTATGGTATAGCTACCTAGGAACTGGATGCACTTGCATTTTTTATGTGCAATAGGGACTGCTATGTCCATGAGAGCAGGTATAGCTGCTGATGCAGCTGCAGCTCTACTGTTTCGCATACTATCTCAGCCTGCATTGCTCTTTCCTCCACTCAGGCAAGTTGAGGGAGTTGAAGTTCAACATGAACCCTTCATTGGCTATATTTCAAGTTACAAGGAGCAGGTACCATTAATGTTATTGATCAGCAAGCCAATCTGACTTAGTTTACCTTTCAAGTGATGGCTTCTTCATACTATATTTATAGTCTCATTCACATGTTCAAGAAGTACATTCGAAAAAGTCTTTCTGAACCTAATTAAAACTGAAATCGTCATCTCACAGCGATCATGATGGGGAATGTGGACACAATTCTGTCTTTTGTTTTTTGTTTTGTTTTTCGTCTTCTGTTTCATATTTCTGTGAACTGGCTACTCTGAGGACTGCAGACCTGCAGCCTCATTGGTATAAACACCATTGAACTATATTCAAGACTGACTACAAGCTGGAAATTTTGTTATGATCAGATTGAAGTGCCTGCAGCTGAAGCAACTATTGAAGCAACAGCCCAGGGGATTGCATCTATGCTTTGTGCTCATGGTCCGGAGGTTGAATGGAGAATTTGTACCATATGGGAAGCTGCCTATGGCCTTATTCCTCTAGGTTCATCAGCAGTTGATCTTCCAGAAATAATTGTTTCAACTCCATTGCAGCCTCCAATTTTATCGTGGAACTTGTTCATACCTCTCCTTAAGGTCCTGGAATATCTTCCTCGTGGAAGTCCATCGGAAGCATGCCTCATGAAAATATTTGTTGCCACTGTGGAAGCAATTCTCCAGAGAACATTTCCACCCGAATCTTCTAGAGAACAAGCCAGTAGAACAAGATACCTTTCTGGGTTAGGGCCTTTCTCCAAAAATCTTGCTGTGGCAGAGCTTCGTACAATGGTCCATTCTCTCTTTTTGGAGTCATGTGCCTCTGCGGAGCTTGCTTCGCGTCTCCTTTTTGTTGTCTTAACTGTGTGCGTTAGTCACGAAGCTCAGTCTAATGGGAACAAGAGACCAAGGGGTGAGGAACCACCTGATGATAATACTGAAGATTCACCTCTAATGTCCGAAATTCAAAGTCATATGAGATCCAGAAAATATAGAAAACAAGGTCCAGTTGCAGCATTTGATTCTTTTGTGCTGGCGGCAGTATGTGCCCTTGCTTGTGAGCTCCAGTTGTTTCCTTTTGTTTCAAGGGGGAGTAATCATTTAAGTTCTAAGGGTGGAAAAACTCTAGCCAAGCCTGCAAAAGTAAATGGATCTACTAGTGATTTTAAAACTAGTATTGATTCTGCAATTCATCACACACATAGAATATTAGCTATTTTGGAGGCACTTTTTTCTCTGAAACCATCTTCCATTGGTACCTCTTGGAGTTATAGTTCAAATGAGATAGTAGCTGCAGCAATGGTAGCAGCTCATGTTTCTGAGCTATTTAGGAGGTCAAAGGCTTGTATGCATGCTCTCTCTGTTCTGATGCACTGCAAGTGGGATAATGAAATTTATAGTAGAGCATCCTCACTATATAGCCTCATAGACATCCACAGTAAAACTGTGGCATCCATAGTTAACAAGGCTGAGCCATTAGAAGCTCATTTGCATGCACCAGCTTGGAAGGACTCTTTTGTGGCATTAAATGGTAAAAGCCAAACTAAAAGCCTGAGCATTAGCTGTTTTAATTCAGGCCAGTCATCTATCCTGCAGTGTAAAGAATCACCTAGTTCAGAAAATAAACGCAAATATGAGAGAGCATCACATTCAGATGAACACAAAGGCAGCATCTTCGGCAAAGGGATTGCAGGTTTCCCTTTAGATGCTTCAGATTTGGCCAATTTCTTAACTATGGATAGGCACATTGGCTTTAATTGCAATGCGCAAGTTCTTTTGAGATCATTGCTTGCTGAGAAACAAGAGTTGTGTTTCTCTGTTGTTTCACTGCTATGGCACAAGCTGATTGCAGCACCTGAAATTCAACCTAGTGCTGAAAGCACTTCTGCTCAACAAGGATGGCAACAGGTAAGCACCATCACATGCATATGATATGTTCTTTATTCATATTTGTTTATTCTAAGCACTACAACTGTGATTCTTCTTGTAATTTCTGTATTATTGTTAGAACGATTTTGATCCATTATTGAGTTTAATCCACCAGCTTAATTTTTGGATTAAATAATTTATTGATATGGTTTTAGTGCCAACAAAACCTTAAAAGAAAAATGAGTAGAAAATGAAAGAAGAGGAAGTGTTGTGAGGTGTTAATAATGTCATGTAAATACTGTTGACGCCACTATTTACTAGTGGTACTATTCATAAAATAGTGGCACTATAAACTGTGCTACCATAATGTTGTGGGACTATAAACTGTGATACCATAGCGTTCACAATTTTTTACTCCCGATGACTTGTTTAATTTTCTCATGAAGACCTTTATTTTTTTAATTTTGAAGATTTGATCATATTTTATATTGAAGGTTTTGTTTCAGTGCCTCATTTAATATCTTCATTTTAGGCTGATGGAGTGATCACGTTGACTTAGAGATTCACTTTAATGTAGATGTTGTAGAACTTAACTATGGAGAGATGATGTTGACTTACTGATTCAGAAACTTGTTGAGAATCTTTGGGCCTGCAGTTTCACATTTAATTTAATGCATTAAAGTTAACAAGAGAATCCTCTCAAGTAAACTTTGAGTTGCAGTTCATCAACACTATTAATATCCATTTTGACCATATGTTGCCCTGTTTTCTTTAAGTTTTCCTGGTACACTTAAATAGTATTGGCAAATTTCTACTTTATTCAAATGCAAGGAGCTTTATTAGTATTTTACAGAAAGTATCGTTTAACAGTTTCTGAAACAACTTTCAAGATTACTGATAATCTTATAAGCCCCTTCCTTTAGAAGTTTGTGGAGTTGAAACTGTGGAGAAATTTTAGGCCACCACAGCTTGTGTTGGAACTGAATTTTCATTATAGCAACAGACAAGCTTGGCATTGTTTGAACTCAATAACTACTGGTAAAATAGGCTTTGGTACTATGTCAAGGAACTATTTAACCTAAAAGATTAAGCTGTTAGGTAATGCTTAGAAGTAGATCATACACTAAGTCTAAGACATTGACTATATGTGACAAATTAGTTAACGATACTTGTTTATTGGGAAAAGTGATGTCAGAGCAATACATTTTATAACTGAAATTAATAAGCTATTCTCTTATATTTTATATTTCAAAGCTCTTTTCGATGAAAGTTTCCTTATCATCTTATT
>JANZLH020000044.1:1528476-1540018 GCA_026770325.2 Erythroxylum fimbriatum
TTATAAAGTACAAAATATGTATGAACTAGCAAGATATTGGAAGCCTTAAAACAAATCAATCAATATATATCATATTATGAATTCTAAATTCTGAAATTTTTTCTTAATTCTAAATTTTATAATATATATATATATATATATGTCGTGTCCGTGTCCACCAACCTGTGTCCATGTCCGTGTCCGTGCTTCTTAGCTGAGATGAATGTGACTTGAAATTAAGAACCTTTCATGTTATCTTACCACCACCTATCCTTTCTCTCATGCACTAAATAAAAAAAGTACGAACAAAGATTATTTTCACTCTTTGTTAACACAAGTCTTGTTGACTTCTTTGGCCTGTTTCCTTTTGGCTTCCCAAATTAAGTTTTTAGCTTGGATTCAACAATGATGCATGAACTTTAAACTTTCAAATTGCATTGATTATTTTTCTTTAGGTCAAAGACTGCACTTGTTTGATATGCGCTTTCTTTTTGTTTCTGTTGTGTTTAGGAAAAGTTATATCAGTCCATTAGGAGACAACAAGAAGAGGGATCAAAAGTTACAACCGTTGATATACTCAATTATATACAGGTTTGTCCCGATTTATTAATCTTTTCTTTTTCTTTTTGATGATGTCTTTGTTATAATGTCTAATAATTCACTATAAATGAGCTCCTTTACTTGCATATCTACCTAAGCAAAGTTGCAGCTATTTTATTTGTTTTAATGCATGTCTAGATACTGCTCCCCTTAAAACTATGTGCTTGTAATCATGAATACATTTCAATAATGTCAAATCCTAACTTTTGGGAGATTTTTTTAACATTTGTGATGCAAATGCAAAAGGAAATGTTAAAGTTATCTAACAGTTCTTTTATATCAATTGCAATAAGAGCAGTTTTCTAATCTTATCTGCTTTGGAAATTAAATTGAAGGGCAACAACTGATCTTACGAGATAAATTAATTCTTCTAAATTGGTCACCTATTCTACAAGGCACTTTCTTACTAATGCTACAAATATCTAAGATAGTTGTTTGACAATACGATTTAAGGCTTTGCAAATTACTAGTGATGGGATTAGGCTTTGCAAATTACTAGTGATGGGATTCATGTGTTTTTGTTGCAAATTGATAAAATGATAGATATATTTTCCTTTCAAATGTCTAGTTAATTTTTTTATACATTTAGAGAGTGAGTTGAGCAAGAAAGCTATTCATGCTGAAACAAATGAGTCGTCATTGATGATCGTAAAGATAAGAAAGCCACTATAGTTGTAATTTTAAGTTATAGGTGAAATATGCTTATGGTAAGAGGTTTATTAAACAAGACACTTTATATAAATTTTGCCCCAAGTAATCATGTTATTTGAGAATTAACAATTTGATGCACTGTCAGTTTTTTATGATGATTTTTTAGAAGTGCGAGTACATCATTGAACTTCAAAATATTTTATTAGAACTGTTTAAATTTATGTTTTTTTTTCAAATTAATAAAAATTAGTATTAATTATTATTAAAACGATATGAAAATTTTGATTCAAATATTAGTGTTATCCGAAACAAAATTCATGCTATAAGGTTCTAATTGGAAAGAACCCTATACCATAGAGGATATTTTTACAAGTTGAAACTATGAAAGGGAGAATGTTCGATACAACTTCAAAGAGAAGGCAATAATTATGTAGCCAAGAGTCGAACGATTTTGTAGGATCAAATGTATAGTTAGAAGGAAAGGGCAGGTGTAAATGAACAAATGGTTTATTTCCAACAACTATATTAGCCGTTAGGTGTCGGATTATAACTAATTTTTGGATTAATATTTGATTCTTGTTAATTTCTTTAACCATTTCAACGTTCACAAAATTTCCAAATACAAAAGTTAGATTCTTTTGCTTTAATTGTGACCTAGCAAGTTGGTATTAAACTATGTGATTCTCAGCCAAGGAAGTAGTCGGAATGCAATAATATGGCGGAAGGAACCAAATAGCAAGATGCTTGGTGATTAGAGGAAAATATGAAGGTCCAAATGCAAGAAATGGAAGTAAGATATGAAAACATGATTGGAGAATTGGAAGAAATAATTTTGCAACTGTGTCAAAATAACATTCAGAATTGGAGGAATATGGAGGGTAGAAGACCGTTGGAGATGGTATCGAATGAGTTTCCAATAAATAATGGGTATATTATGCCTGCTGGGTTTAACAGGGTGGAATTTCCATCTTTCTATAGATAAGGCCTTTGTAATTGAGTCTTCAAATGTGTGCATTTATCTTGGAAGCTTTATCATGGTACCAATTATACATGGAGAATAGCTTGATGGTGGAGTCTCCCAGCTGGGGGAATAATTGATAACATTGGAGTAACGATTTGGTGAAGCTATGTTTGACGATCTGGTGGGGGGAACTTGAGAAATGGAAGCAGATAGGTAGCATAAAAGATTATTGTGCAAAATCCAACTTTCTGTCACATAAATTGGTAATGCTGGAGCCTCATTCTGTTTTAAAGGAGTTGAAACCTGAAATAGAATATCCATTGAGCTTTGCGATACAAGAAATATTATAGTCAGTATATGAGGCAGCTAAGAAACAATAGCTAGTTTTCCATCATTGTTCTGCAGCGTACAAAACAAATTGGTAAAGTTAGTAGTAGAATATGCTAGTTTCATTGCAAATGTATAAAGTTCAACATGGCCTTCTACTAAAATGTCAATCAACTGAATGTGATGTCCAGTGGATGGATTCGGAGGTAATAGCTAGTAGAGAGATGATGGGAGAATGTGAGTCATTGAAGCAATTACTGGAACAATATACCTCCAATCAAGAAACATGATCTTTGCATTTTGTTAAGGAGGGAACATAGGGAGTGAACAACAGGCCTTGTAAGTATGTTGGGGTGCATAAAAGGGCTATGGTGGAATTATATGATGGAGCAAATAATAATCAAAGGAGAGCAGATCTCCATTTTCTTCTTTGTTAGTCTTGGTGAAGAAAAAAGATAACTCATGGAGGACATGTACGAATTAGAGGACGCTAAAAAAATGTACTATGAAGGATAAATCCTGCATTTCATTGATTGAGAGTTACTTGATTAATTTTATCATGTATAATACTTTTCGATGTTGGATTTATTGGTTGATATCACTGAATTTGTATGTTTAAGGATGATGTACATAAAACAACCCTTAAAACACATAATGTTATCATTATGAATTTTTGGTAATGCCTTTTGGCTTAACGAATTCATATGTAACAGTTCAGAGTTTGATGAATTCTATTTTCAATAAGGAATTTTGTTTTGGTGTTCTTTGATGACATTTTGATTTATAATAGTTCATGGACATAACATCTTAGCAGGTGTTATAGATTCTAAGAGAGCAACAATTATTTGTGAAGGAATCAAGGTATTATTTTGGATCAAGTCAAGTGGACCCTTGGCCATTTCATTTTGCCAAAAGGAGTGTCATCAAATCTTAGAAAGGTTAGTGCAATGCAAATTTGACTCATTCCAACTAATTTGAGGCAATCAAGAGGATTTCTAGGATTAGCTAGATATTATAGGAGGTTCATTAAGGGGTAAGGCCAACTAAGTCATTCATTAACTTCCTTATTAGTGAAGAATGCTTTTGGGTGGCATAAGAGGCTGATGATGCTTTTAGAGCTATCAAAAGGCATTAGTGTCTTCACCCAATTTAGCCTTACCAAATTCTAATAAAGAATTTATCATTGAAGTTGATGCAAGTAGGACTGTTTTAGGAGTTGTTCTGATGCAAGGAGGTCATCTTATTGCTTATGTTAGCAAAGCCTTATTGTAGGGGGTGCATTATGCAGATAGACCACAAAAACTTGAAGTATTTGATGGAGAAAAAGACTACTACTCCCTTTCGACAAGCTTGGTTACCAAAGTTATTAGGATTGACTTTGAAATCTGATACAAAAAGGTAGTTGATAATGTAGTAGTTGATGGATAGTAGGGAGTTATATAATCTAGTGGTCTCTCCAGTGTAAAGCAACTTATTACGAGAGATCATTAATAGTTAGGAGGAGGATGCAATAGCACAGAAAGTGATTCAATGGCTTAACCTAGTTAACCTTAATTTATAGCTTATAATTGGTCTAGTGACTTGTTGCAATGGAAAGGCAAGTTAATGGTTGGTGCTAATATGGAGTTGCGCAACAAAATCATCTCCTTATTTCATGATATGACTGTGGGTGTTCATTCCAGTTATTTGGGAACGTGTAAGTGACTACATAAGTATTTTTTCTAGAGCAAGATGCAAGGAGATGTTCTAGAATTCATTTGTAGGTGTGACATTTGCCTGATTTACAGACGCTATAGCTGTTGCCTATTTCATATTAATTGCAGATTGATATTATTCTCAATTTTTTCGAGGGCCTAACTAAATCGAAGAGTTATTGTATGATAATGACTGTACTGGATCATTTTAGATACACTCATTTTATTCCTCCCCATCCTTATTCTACAGCTAAAGTAGCTAGTTGTTCGTTCAATATGTGTACAAGTTGCATGGTATACCAGTGATGATTATGAGTGATAGGGAAGATTTTTGTTAGTACCTTTTGGCAAGAATTCTTCAAGGCTCAAGGGGTACCCTTAAAGATGCTGACTGCCTATCATCCTCAAACAGAGGTTTTGAATTGAAACTTGGAGACCTATTTATGGTGTATATCTAGCAATTGTCCAACTTATTGGAGTAGTTAGTTTCCTCTTTCAGAATAGTGGTATAATGCCACTTTTCGTTTGGCTATATGATGTTCTCTGTTTGAAGCCTTATATGTATTTATCCATCTTGTGCATGCTCCTTGTCTTGCGGGGGAGTCCAAGTTGTTGATGGTGGATGAGGCATTGATAACTTATCCAGTTCCGTATTAAACAAGCTTAAAACCTGATGAAGCAATTGACAAATAAAAAATGCACTGCAGAGAGTTTGCAGTGAATGATTTAGTGTATGTAAAACTTCAACCTTATAGGCAACTGAGTTTGCAGTGAATGATTTAGTGTATGTAAAACTTCGACCTTATAGGCAACTAAGTGTGCAAGAGCAGATGAATCATAAGTTGTCATCTCTGTTTTTTGGTCCTTTTATAATTCTGCAAAGCGTGGGTAAGATGGCTTATCGTTGGATCTTCGGGAGAACTCCAGAATTTATCCTACTTCCTTGTGTCTCAACTTAAACATGTTTCAGATGCAAGGAGAATCCAACCACATCTTCCCATAGCAGTGCCATTCGTAATAGGAGGATCAAAAAACAGGTCCGCTGTTAAAGTCTTGGTTTAGTCATTAGTGGTCGCTTGAAGATGAAGGTGATGTTACATGGGAATTTCTTAAAGATACCTTGACATCATCAACCTTGTGGAGTTAAAGAGGATCATTGTTACAAGTTGAAACTATGAAGGGGAGTGTTAGAGACCACCTGCTCTAACACTAAATCAACCCAAACAATACTGTCCTGCACTATAAATCAACTCACAGCAGCCAAAGAACAAGCACACACAGCAACAGTAAAATAAGAACAGATATGAAATAGAGATGAATAGAAATGAATGGGATGTAAGTCAAGTATTATTTCCGAGCTAGGCTTTGAGGGCTAGCCAAACCTCCCTACAATTGTCACTCAAGGTGTCATAACCGAATGCCAATCATTCACTCATAACAACCTTATATTCTCTCATCCTAACTAACTCCCACATGATTCATTTCTCCCTCACATTCTCCATTTTACCCTCACGACCCTTCACACATTGGTTGTATTCCTCTCTTTCTTACCTCCCCTCCTCTTGCTATACATCTGCTGAAATCTAGTCTCAATAGGGAGAAGGATCTATACAGCGTGGAAGAGAAGAGAATTATGTAACTAAGAGTTAAATGATGTCGTAGAAAGAAGGGAGAAGTGTAAATGAACAACTGGTTGATTTCCAATGGCTATAGGAGCTGTTAGGTGTTGGGTTGTAACTAAATTTTGGAGTAATAATTGATTATTGTTAATCTTTCCCTCTACTTCTTTCTCTAGGTAATTCAGCATTCAGAAATTCGAAATTCGGAACCCTAATTCATTCTCTTGAATTATGATGTATCAGATATCAGTTCTTTTAACATTGAATTAGATCTATGAGTTTCACATTATTTGTCATATGAAACATCGAAAGGAATTCAGAGTTGCAACTTACTCTCTTGCTGTTTTATAGATATGAATTGGTGCAGCCAGTTCAACAAAACATCCTAGCAGCTATAATGCTGGAGGGTTCGGATAACCGTATTCAACCTACCTGTAAAAGATAAATTCTGTTTCAATCTCAAAATACAAATTACAGCATGAGAAAACTTGATAAATCAGGCGTGCTTAAATGAAATTCAATTCTTTAGTTTTTTAAACATCCTTGGCTAACCATTGTTCACCTCTTATTTAACCCCCTGATCAGGTCAAGCTCCTCTGCTTGGTCTGAAAACACTGCTATTTTATGTAGTGTAGTTTCATGTGTACATGTGGTTTCTTGTGAGTGGGAATTGAAGTTTCTACTTGCGAGGATGTTTACGAAGGGAAGAGAGTGGCAGCCCTTGTGGTATTTTTTATATGGACTATTTTAATATCACCACCTAATTTTCTTGGTGAAGGAGACCCAGTTTTTAGGGATACAAAATTTTCAGCATTGATAGTTCACAACACCATTTTGTTCAAAAACCTGTTACATGTATATGGTAGAAAGTTTGTTACAAGCTAAAGTTGTCATTGGTTCAACATTGCTGTTTGCTTTTACTCTCTTTTATTCATACCATAAGAGTTGGGAGTAGACCATTCAATGGGATTCCATTTCGTTTTGATTGTCCATAAATACTGATAATTTTGTTCAGCATGGTTTATAAAGAGATTATTCTGTTCAATTGACATTTTGGCTTTAATAATGATGCAGAATGAGCTTGACTATTGTGGGGAAGAGCCGTCCATGTCCCCCAGGGCACCACACCAACATCAGAATTCTCAGCCAATTCAGTTCTCCAACTCCGGTTTCTTGGTTTCTCCAGGTTCGTCTGGTCCAGTAACTGCCAACCAGCACTGTGATCAACAAACGAAAAATGCAGTTTTCTCGAATGCTTTGTCAAGCCCTATCCGCAGGAGTCTCCAGAATTATCACATTGCTCAGGGAGGATACTGCCAGAGCAGGGAGTCCAATGATTCTTCGATGGACATGTGAGACGACAGTTGTCTTATGCAGCTCTTCCTATGCTATTAATGGGCCTAGAAAGCTGTTGATACTTGGCTAGTGGAAGACGATACATGGAAGAGATTTTCGGAGTGAACGGGTGGGTTACGATGATGACTTCAAACATGTGAAGAAAAGGCTTGGCGTGAGTTTGGATTGGCATATGCTTTTTCTCGGATCAAAATAGCCTATTAGCTTATCATTCCTCTCTTAGAACTGCCCCTTAGTTTGTGTCTTGATCAAGTTCCCTACCATTTGGTACCCTATGTTGTTATCAATCATGCTTTGGCTTAATGTGTGTGCTTGTTTTACCGTGTAAATTTGTGCTGCTTGTATCTCTCGCAGTCTGGTTTATTAAATTTTCGTTTAATTCTTCAAAGCTCGAGCAATGCTGTCGCAAGGAGCTTCAAGCAGATATTAGGATGGAGAGGAATGGCAAAGTGTGACCGGACCGACACGTTAGGATGGAGAGGAGTGGCAAAGTGACTACAGAAATATATCTTTGCAGAACATAAATTTAAATGGAGAAGCTAATGCTCGACTCCTATCTTAATTGATCAATAATGTTTGGAATATTAATTTAAATAGAGAATATTACTAGTTTATTTTTTATAAAAAGCGACTTCTATACTTATAGGAAAATAGGTAACAAAATAACCTCTGGTAGATTTTTATCCTCATTTGACTATTTACACCTTTTTGAGACCTCAAGTCTTTTCTTCCTCTTGTGATACTGGTACATCATTAATATCATCCTCATTATTCCCATTAAGATGACAACAAATTCCATCACTCGTTGCTTTACCATACGAAATACTTTTCATGGAGGGCAATTACGAAATCTATTATTAGCTTGGTTACACTTAGAAGCATTTCTTAGGAATTGACTTAAGGATTTATAATCTTCTTTTTCTTAATATACGTGAAATATATGCAAGTATTTTATTTGATTTATATGCTTTTAATATATTTGTAGATAATAGTGCATGCACATTTGACCTTGGAATGAGATTTACCAGGGCCTTTTTCAAATAAAACTTAAAAAATTTACAATTTTTAGAGAAACATGGTTTTGTGTACGTTCGTGTGCCAACCCATGCATTATATGAATCAAGTATAAGAGAGAAACAGACTATAACATGGATTGGAGAGTGATTGAGTGTCATTGAAGAAAGTTCATAGCCTAAATTATGGTTGTGTCTTAAACCGTGTGCAAATCATAAGAGAAATAAAAGGATCGACGGTATGGTATGGGGCATAAATGTGTCAAAGATAGTCTCTATCCCCGAGAGGAAACAAGAGGATCCATGTTTAGCACGATTTTGAGAGCATTTTGCTTGCTTTGAATGATTCTATAGGATTTGATATTCATTTGAGTTTATACTTTGTTTCCATACCTTGATATAGTTTTCTAGTAAGGATCCAAAGAGTTCGGGCAAATTTAAGTCAAAGTGGATCGATTTGATGCAAGTTGGAGAAACACAGAATCTATGTATGATGAACATGTATCCACATTATACTAGTTAAAGAGTGTTCAGAATACGAGACAAAGATGGATCCATACTAGGGAACTGTGTTGGTTTTTTTTTATGTATGCTTTTCTGGAGTTGTTAAGAAACACGGGACCTATATAAGTCTATGTTGTTGGTTGAGACACTTCAAACTTTTGAGCTTTGTGAGAATAAAAAGTGGCTTTTAGGATTAGGCAATAATACGATATTAGGGAGACAACTTAGAGCATCATCAGAAAAGAATAAAGCAATTCAGCAGATAAAAGAAAGTATTTTCATCCAGATTCAACTGAAGACATTAAGATTTCAAGATCTATAAGAATGAGTTCTTATATTCTTTCTTGGTTATTGTTGGTTTTCATTATCTTAGTATGAGCTAAATTGGGATAGATCTAGATGGGATGAACTATAGAATTATTTATTTCGATTAATTATTTGATTTAATGAAATACCTATGTTTTATTGTAAATTATTCATTTTTACTGATTTTGGCTAAATACATTTTGATTCAATTTGTATTTTATATATAGGGATGAAGTTATCATATGAATAAATAGATCATGACAGGAATAATAAGAGTTGTATGAAATCTTAGAGATAAGGTCATATAAATCTTTTGGGCTAGAGTCAAATATGTCGAGGGAATTCATAAAACGAGTTAATACATTCTTAAGAGTTTTGAACATTGGAGTTTCTATTGCTCTAGAATAAATAATTGAATCAAGATAAATTCAAGCATAGAAAAGTTCCGAGGGGATTCTACATCTAGATTTTGTTTATCAATTGATTATTTCATTCTTGTTCATTGCTTTGGTTTATTATTTTAGATTAGTAATTTTAGTTGGTTAATCATTCATTTTATGTCATTCATCCATTTTGATAGATTAAATAATAGAAAGATAGTATTAGTACTTATAGTCTTTGTATGATTGAGACTCATATTCACCAAGTTTAACTATAAGAACAAAAGTTGCGCTTCTTTAGTGATCTTTAGTATTGATCAAATTTACAAAATCAAGTTTTTGGCTCCATTTTCAAGGATTAAGAACACTTTATTTTTATCAATATAATCAATTTCTTTTTCAAATTTATTTATTTATTTTAGGATTTTATTTCTTGATCTTGATTTTGTTTACTGAATTTCAAGATTTAGATACTTGATATTACAACTGCCAAACACCATACAAGATAGGGATGACATTATAACATGGGGAATTATGCTAGACTGTTACTTACGAAGACAATATAATATTATTAGAACAAAAGTAGAAGCTAATACTTTTGAGATCAAGCTTAACGTAAATTTAAATGGTTTAAAAACTTGTGTAGTTTAATAGCTTATCGAATGAGGATCCAAATACACATATTGCTAAACTTCTGAAGATTTATGATACTTTCAAGATTAATGAAGTTTTAGATGATGTGATTCAGTTGAGACTATTCCCTCTTACATTGAAAGACAAAGCCAAATTATGATTGAAATCCTTACCTCCTAAATCTATCGCCACTTGGAATGGTTTTGCTGAAAAAAATTTAGCCAAATAAAATATCTCCAGGATGAATAGTTAAACTTAGGAATGACATCTTCATCTTTCAAAAATTAGAGAGTAAGAAGTTAAGGAATGAGTGTCTTCATTTGAGCAATTTGGCATTGAAACTTTGTATGAATCATGGGAGATACTAAAGGATTTAGTCAGAAAGTTCTCACAATGTGGTCATCTCACATGGATGCAAGTCTAGACCTTTTATAATGGTTTGATCAACTTTATAAGGTAGACAATATATGTTGTAGTAGGTGAAACCTAAATAATAAAATTTCAAAGGTATCCTAAGAATTGATAGAAGAGATGGTAATAAATAATTACTAATGGTACAGATAAATTAAGGACAACATAATAATGAGAATTTATAATATAGATGTTATAATCACTCTAACAGCTCAAATGGAGGCAACAACAAGAAAAATTGACAATCTAAGATTGCCATTAAGAACAAATCAAGTAATGATTTGTGAATTCTATTAGCAAGACACCACAATATAAAATTCCAAGCTGAAATTCTATAAATGATTAAGTATAACAAGTTGATTACATAAGAAAATTCTATAGGAAAAACAATCTCTACAGTTAGACAAACAATTCAGGGTAGAGAAATCATCCAAGTTTCTTATAGAGCAATCAAATAGCTAAATGATAACCCTTGCTAGAATTTCAACAATTTGTGTAAAAAGAGAAGTAGCCAAGTTTAAAGGAAATAATAAAATACTTTATACAGGTAACCTCTTCTCGATTACAAAATCATAAAGTTTCTATGAGAAACATTAAAGTGCAAAATCAGTCAACTAACAAAGACAATAATTGAGAGACCACAAGGATCATTTCAGAGCGATACAATACCTAATCTAAAGGAGCAAGTGAAGGAAATTGCCCTAAGAGATGAAGAGGTGATCAATATTAAAAAGGTAGAAAACAACAAGGTAAAAGCACCAGTGAAGGAATATCAACTAAGAATTATTTAACCTACAAGATACATAACACAACGAAGGAAGAAATCAATACTCATAAGGAGTATAAAGAAGATCTATCAGAGGGAGATACAAAATAGGAGGACCCATAATAGGACGTCTCAAAGATAAAATTAAATGAAGTAAACACCAATATCCTCTAAGAAGCATTCACTACAACAAAAACGACATACGGTAACAGGTGATAAGTGCTATTAAATATGAATGATAACACTAATAAGTATGTTATGACAGCTCATGTTACTAAAGATATGATGCTTTAGTAACAGTTTTGACATATTATTGTCGAGTTTAATATGACATTTATTGAT
>JANZLH020000044.1:1540118-1553514 GCA_026770325.2 Erythroxylum fimbriatum
AAATTAATAATTAACACAATTTAAACGGGCTAATAGATAAGTCAAGTTCAAACCAACAATTCGATATCTAGGACACAGGGTATCGTTTAATGCCACAAAAAATCAGTCTTATGGTAATTTTTACATAAAAGTTTTTCCTCATCGCAATGTAATTAAGCTATAACAAAATGCACTATCCACTAAAACCAATAAATTTCAACACCATATTAGGCATTGTCAGTACTGCCTCTATAAGATTTATATAAATTTTATGCACTTAGAAATTCATTTTCTATGTTACAAGACAGTATCAAAATAGCCAAGAAAAAAGGAAATGCATTCTTGCTTCTAATAAGATTTTACACTGTTAAAAAAGAAATAATCAAAAAGGGATCATGCATTATAAATCCAGGAGCTAAATAATAGCGGGTTAACTTTTACTCCAAAAGAGAAAAAGCAAAAAGCATTACCTTTTTCCAAAACTTCACAGTATGCCTCAAGAATCCTGCAAGCCGTCAGCCCTCCAATGTCTCCAGCAGCTTCCAACGTTTTCGCTTTAGTTCCTTGCTTTTCTCTATTTGTGCCGACACTGTTCATTGACAAGACGAATAAACATTGTAACTTCATTTAAAACCCTCTCGCATATCGCTTCTGCTTATGCCTTCGACGCTCCTTAAATGCAGCGTATGGACGCTGCTTATGGGCGTTGCGTTCACGCTGCCTAAATGCAGCGTATACTGCATGGACGCAACATTAACGCATGCGTTGCTACGTGAAATGCAGCGCAACCAATTATTATTATTATTATTTTACAATTGCTCCAATTTGCTTTGAACATCTTCTCTTTTTGGTTTCAAATATATCATCATATCTAACCTAGTAGTCAACACAAATTAAGTAATTTATCTTGAGAATAGGATTGAAATCACATGGAAATACATAAGAAAATATAAGATAATTCAATCCTATTCATTTCGACTAATAATAACTGATGAAACAGAACATTAATATGTTCTCAATGTATGTGCATTGGCTGTGATACATCTAATACATTTAAGCTAATACATTTAAGCTTAACAATATGTAGATCAAGTGCAAAAGATACTTCACAAGTTGCTGATAAAGATGCTTCACAACTTGTCGATGTTATTACATATTATAGGGTGATAAAAGAGATTATTTTATTGATTACCATAAATTTTAGCTTCTAATATTCAAGTATGATTGGGCAAATGTAGGACATGGAGTTAAAGTTGAAGAAGGTTTTACACTTGTTACTTTACACTAAAGTCAGAATTAGTATGTGAGAGAGCCTTTTATCCTAGCATCGCAAGCAAAACAAGAGTTTTACTTTAGAGAAACCGATTTATCTAATTGGTATGTTGTGTTGAAGGCTTGGAAATGTATAATGAGGATGGAGATTTCACGTATGGGTCATAATATGTTACTGCACAAGATATGAACGTCCATGATGACAGTGACGAAGTTAATTATGTAAGAGAGGATTGTAAAGGTCTATTGGTGTGATAACTTTGTCGTGCATAAGGAAGTGCTTTGAATTATTACTATTTGACTTAGACATCTTCTGAAAATCAAAACGTCGAGGCATTGTCAATTGTTTGTTAATACAAACAAAGTTAAGGAAACCTGATTAAATTATTTCAATGTTAAACCTTGGACATATAATAGTTCCAAATGGAATCTATATGGAAAGAAGCTCCTCTATCTCATGGTAGCCTGCTTTAGTCTCCTTACAAAACTTTCATTATCGGGTTAACCATAACCTTTACATTCTCATGCGTTGTAGATTTTTATCCAAGACTTGTATTATTTGATAATCCTTTACTCAGACAACGTCTGGGATTCCTCAAACAATGTGATATCTCACATTGGGTAAATCTCTAACCCTTTCCCCTCATACTAAGACTACAAAATGTGCTTGTAAGTTATGGTTAATATAAAATATATAAGTAGAGATTTCAAATTTAGAGGTTAATCATATTCTGTCAATTTTACATAAAGCAAAGTTTGGATTTAGGGGTGATAGGGAAAATTTTGACAGATAAGTCATCTTTACTACCACCGCTCTGCAGAAAAATAAATGAGATTTTCACCTCATACGACTCCTTGTTTAATTCTTTTGAAGTTATTAGATCCTTTTCCTCCTTCGAGAAGCTCCGCCCTTCATCTACTTAATCTTGAAGAGTAACTAGGACAAACCTAGTCACATTTTTTTGTTCCAATAGAACTCTTTTCTTTTTTATTATTCTCAAAGGAGAAAATTCTTTTTTTTTTTTTACCATACGCCAATCCAATCATAATTTTATAACTTTCTTATAACTTATAATAAAAGTAAAAAATCTTTTTTTCAAGTTTGAATTTGTTCATTTGGAATCTAAGCACTTCTACTTCTACTTCATTTTTATTTTTATTTTTATTTATTTATTCTTTATTCTTTTTATTATTATAACTTTATTATCATCTTGTTTGACTCCCTTTTGTTATTCCTTAAGTCTTATAAGTTTAGTTTAGTTTGATCTTATATAATCGAAAACATTTTTCTCATTAAGTGAGAGGTATTAAAAATCAGATAATTTTTTTATCAGAAAAAATATTATGTGGAATCTTTAGTTTTTTCCTCTTTTGCTATCCATATCACATAGGTACAACATTTGAATCGATACAAAATCTCTTCTTCTATATTTATATAAATTGATATTATTACATTTCAATTCCTTCTTGTCACCTTCCACCATGCGCTTATGCACTCTTCAAATAGGAATATATTTTTTGAAAGATCATGGCTTTCATGCTTTAGTGGATCTCCTAAATTATTTTGATGACCTATATTATGTTGAAGGGGTATCTATATGATTTGATTGATTGTGTAAATCATGCAGTGGCAATGGAACTGGGAAAAATATACAGAAAAGATGATTCTTTTCTATGCATCATATTCTTTATTTTATTAGTATTAGCCAGAGATCCTGACTGAGTGGATCCCTTTTTCATGATGAATTGTTAGCACTATTCCGACATTTTATCTCTTTGAACCAAGGAGAAAAAGGCTCATTGAGAAGAGGATTGTACTATAAGAGAAGCAAAAAGGTCAAGCTCTTTTAAATATAATATGGATTCAAATACTGCAATGTAGTTAGACTCTCATATTAATCCAAATAAATCAACCTTTTCACGGAGGTCAATCTTTGCCTATTAGGCACGAGGATTGCAATTTTAGCCTAAACTTCAAAAAGTGGCAATAAAATGCTCTAACTTTTAATTTTCTTCAATTCTAGCCCAACGTTATCTGTTGTTCTCCCTCAGCCCTCAGTCCTTTTTTTTTGCTTGCTCTTCTAACGTCCCAAACTACTCTCGCATTATAGCATACTGCATTAGTAAGCTCTTCATTTTTAGTTCATACTCCGATGCCCTTAGTGTGAGAGTATCGAGACTGCGTAATCTAAAAATCGAAGGGTGAAGACATCGAGAGAACAAATTGAAAATGAAGGGAAAAATTGAAATCAAAGCATAAGGTTGTTGGGGCTGCATAATCTGATTTAGGTCATTTTTAAACAATGACGTCGTTTTAATTATGAGATTAAACGACGTCGTTTCATTAATTTCATTTGTTGTGTTAATTTTGGCTGACATGTATTAATAGTTAATATTTTTGAAACACGAGGCAAGTCACGTAAGTAAACTTAACCAAAACATTAATGTTGAGCTAGAATTGAAAAAATTCAAAGTTTGAACATTTTAGTGCTACTTTTTTAAGTTTGGGCTAGAATTGAAAAAAAATGAAAATTTGAGTATTTTATTACTACTTTTTAAGGTTAGGATTATATTTGAAAAATTGAAGAAAGTTAGAGTTTTTTTTTTTTTGGTAATTAGCCCAAAATTATAAGCAGTCTTCTTATTTACATTTCTTTTTCTGACTTAGTTATATTAAAATTGTTATAATAAAAATAAATAAAAAGACAGGGAACCATCAAAGTAATTCAACAAAGAATTGCAAGCCAGACTACACCAAATGAGAATTGCTGGAGTGAGAGTTAAACGGAACCTAAAAAAGTGGCGGAGCAATAGACGCCACTGAAATTATAAAATTAAGCAAAGCTTGGACTTGAAAAGTAGCCATAGACTTGCAAACAAAAGCAAGCTTTATCTTTTTCTCTATTCCGTTTCCGTCATTACCACACCCCAGACCCAGACCCAGACCAGAACCTTACTTTATCATTCTGATAACTATTAAAAAAAAAACAAAAGAGAAAAGGAAGGCAATAATATACAAAGGGGGCCCATCCGCATCGCTATCATGCGCCATGGAGTCACTATCGCTTGCCATCTTTAAATAAATCGAACCAGAAGTAAACGTAAATCTTTATAATGCTTCCTCCCTCCGTCCCCCTCTCTCTCTCTCTCCTTTTTCTTTTTGATTTTGGTTTGTAAGTTCTCAGGATAATTTCTCAGTAATATTTGGGCGCCGCCATTTTAGACTCGGAGAATCTCTCTCAGATCCATTGCGTCGCTCTCAGGTACACTTTCTGTTTGGTTCTCGAGAAAAACGGGAAATCTTTTGTTTGTCAAAACTTCATTTAACTGGCTTTGTGGGAGCTGTTTTGATGCATTCGTCTATAGCTTTTTTTCTCTACTTTTCTATCCAAAAATTTCTCCTGCCTTTTCTCTTTAGCCAAAAGCAGCGAACTACTGTGTGATAGTGAAGCAATGCACATCAATATTGTCGATTTACTTGTTTCTGCTCTCTATCCGATTTGTTTTCATAGTATACTGGTATGAGTGCGGTTAAATTATGCTTGATTTGCATGAATTATATAGTAGTTAATTTTCCTTTTTTTTTTTAAATTTCAAGTTATTGTTTTGGAATCAGTGATGATATTTAGACGTTGCCCTTTTTTACTTTCTTAAATTAAAATCCGAAAGTTAATCGGTTGATGTATGTTTGTGCTTGCTTGCAAAATATTAGATGCGATTCTTATGATCTCTTTCGTACTCCTTTTTTCTTTTATTCTTTGCTTCGTTTTATTTTTGATGTCGTTTTAGCATGGTGATTGGAAGGTTTTGTAATTAGATGTGCTGTTTCAATTGTTAATATTTTGGTTTCTTTGGTTTCGTGAGTTTGAAACAGTTTATTATTTCAAAGAATTGTACCAGGCAATAGCGTATTTAAATGATTTGGAATTTCTGTGATGAATTTGGGGATGTAATAGAAGTAATTGGAATTTATCTGTTTCAAGTTTTGGGAAATCTTTAGATGGTAATGATTAAATATCAAATATCTATTTTAAGTGTGTTTGTCTTATTTCTTCGTTGCTATCTTTTTTAAATTTTACTTCTGGCTTTGTGATGTCTTACGGCCTGCTGCAGGATATTGGTAAACAAAGGGGTGCCTTTGTGACTTAGAGGGAGCTGAAGAAACTATAGAGTCTAGATCTTGGAACCCAATGATTAGAACTGATGTTATTGGCAGTGGAAGGAGGAGGGTTCTTCTCTTCTTCAGCTTCTGGGTATAGCAAGGGCCTGACCCTTCTTCTCTTGGGTCAGAAGCACGAAGACAGGCCCATGAGAGTTTCGCCGTGGAATCAGTACCAGTTGGTGGACCAAGAACCAGACCCTGACATCCAGCTGGCTTCTGTGAAGGACCGGCTCTCCCGCGGTTGCGCTTCTTTTGTCTGCTTTGGTCGCGCTTCTGCAGGGCTTGATTCCCCGTCACATCTCAAAGTAGGCCCTGCCCAGCAGCAGGATGTGTTGCCAGATCCTCTTGTTGATTATAAAGGAAAGAATAACTCAGTAGATATCGCAGATGATAATAATGCACAAAAGATTTCTCTGAAGAGCAGCTTGAAGAAATCACAAAGTGGTGTTCAGATTCCTCTTGAGGATCTCAATCAACGTGATGCATCAAGTGACAAGGAAAATGATATTACTGGTCCTACAGAAAGCAGAAAAGTCCAGTGGACAGATGTTTGTGGAAATGAGCTTGCTGAGATCAGGGAATTTGAACCAAGGTAGGTATATATATCCTGAATCGAGATACATTTTCTCATATGCCTTAATTTATATTTAGCATAGTTCCCCTCCCAACATCTGTTCATGTTGAATCCCTCTGTAGCCAATTAAAAGAAAAAAGACAAATCAGACAAAACAAAGAGATAATTCACATTAGAAGTTTGTGTAAGTAGTATTCTGATCTCTCAAATGTGCTTGTATCTATCCATGGGCATCTTGACTTCACATTCTCCAGAAGCTATGAGTTCATACTTTACTAATTTCAGAATCACAACATAATAAGAGTTCACTTGCTATATAACTAATATGCTTAATACATTAGTAGTATCTGCATATTTGATTGGGTATAGCATGCAATTTTCTTTTACGTCCTTGATCTGTGGGAAAGTGGCAGTATCATGTCTAATAACTTGGTACAGTTTTAGAAGGATGAGTTGGTAATCTGAAAATTCTGATAAATGTGAGTTTCTTCAAAGCAATTATACCAACTGTACTTGCAAACTTTTCTAGTACATTCACATGGCATTTCCTACATTTTCTTCTCCGAAAGTTGTTCCTTCTCTCACTACCTGCTCTCAACTCTGTTCCTCTCTCTCAAATAAGATTTGTGTGCTGAGAAATGAATGAGAAATCTTTTACCTATTGCAATGCTCAGTATTGATATTTATGTTTTTCTAATCTTTCAATATTTATCTTTTGGTACAATTGATCTCCCATAGTTGTCTGAACTAGTTACTGATCTATAGTTGTAGTTTGTAACAAACAGTTTACACTCCTGTTTCTATAATTGAACTGAGAGAAGGTTTTTCGTACATAAAGAGGTCAGATTGATACATCGGGATGCAGTAACTTTAGGTATTTCATGGACTTCTATTGTCTGTGGCACTGGAACAGAATGCTTTTCGGAGGCAGATTTTATAGGGACATTAGAGGTATTGATTTGAGTGATGAATAACAAGTATCCTAGACACTGTTACTGTTTAATTGTGCATGTGTGAAAGGTTTAGTTGTTGCTTCTTCTTTCTCTCTCACTTTCTTTCTGTCTTTTCTTTACGATTGGTCCTTGTGGAATTTTTACTCAATGTATTCCTGCATAAAATGATCTATTGTTGGGTTGTCATGAACAAGTAGCTATGTTCTTGGTTTCCTTCATGTTCTGGTCAATTCTTTTACCCAGGATCAAGTTTCAATTGTTCAGTAATTGCATTCAATATTTTAAGCATTGAACTTAGTATTCCTTGTTCGAAAAAACTGCAGGCTTTCTTTGGTACAGTGAAATTTCACAACCAACCTTCAATTTATGAATAATAATTATTTGTTCTAAATTCAGTGGATTTGTACCATACCATTTTTGTTTTGGTTAAATATGATTATCTCGTTTACAATTCAGTGGAATCTTTGGAGTAATCTCTACTGGAACTACTATTTGATGTTGACTCAAGTAAAAGTATAGGATTGTCCAAGGATTGTCATGAGATGCTGATATCCTGGTAACAAACTTTTTGAGATTTTTCTATTGAAGTTGTCTAATCTCCAAGCCATATAAATCCTTTGTTATGTCTGAGTTGTGCCTACCAAGTACTTTTTTCTTTGAGGATCAAGGTTGAATTTATATGTGCTTTGCCAATATAAAAATCTAGTAACTTGCAGTTGTAAGTAAAGCATTGTCATCTCAGAAACTTCAACTTATAGCAACGCACTGTTCTGCTTTTTCTTCGGATACTCCCACGCTGAGAGTTAATTTACTTCAACTTTGGTGTTGTTTGATATTGGGTGTCTTTTCCATGATCCCACCCATAATAACGACAATGTCTGGCCGTTTTGGTTCCTAGGCTTTCTTTTCACTGGATATGTAACAGAAGTGAAAGGGGCATTGATTATCGTGTATTTTCTGTGCTTGTTATATACTCCACGGATAGGGCATTCATATTTCTAGTTCAATTGTGACGAATGGAGTTCCATTTAGACACTTATGTCCAACATGCATCATGCATTTAATCATTAGCAAGCAAGTTTCCTTTGGCCTTTCTTTTTAATACGTTTTCTTGCTGTCCATCGTAACTTGAAATACGCACTATCTAATTACAGTGAAAGGGGCGGATCAGATGATGAACTAGAGAATGGAAATGAAAGAAGTTGTGCATGTGTGATTATGTAATAGGTTTGTGCCAGAACTCCAGGTTTCCCGGAAGTGCAACAACGTACCATGTAAATTGCTACTAACAGAGGCCATTCCATTTGTTGCTGGGTCAATTTGATTCTTTTATTAGGAAAAAAGAATGAGTTCCTGAGGAAGTCATCCGACCTGATCTGCTCATTTTATGTCCATATTGAATTGATGAGGATCTCAATTTTGTTAATCTGATCTCCGCTTATGTTTGTTTCATTACTTTAGTACTGGTGATTGCTTTTTCCATTGTTAATGTTCTATAGTAGTTTTGGCTCTTGACTTTCTCCTTTCTTGTGATTGCCTTGTCAATTGTTTGTCTTAATTAATGCATCAAATAGTTTCCATTATTTCTTGCTGAACATCGGCTTTCCAACGTGGATGATTATAAAGAGAACCATAATGGTAACAAAGTAAAGACCGAATTTGATTTTATTCAAGGTATCTTCATGTAAATTTATTAAAATTATGGAATAATTTTTAAATTTTATAAAGTTGTAAAATAATTCTTCAATATATGGTGTCATATAGTTTTTAATTTTACTTCATTTTTTTAAAATTATAATAGTAAAATCAGAATAATATAAATTTACTATCATTTCTATTTTTATTCTTATTGGTATTATTTTCTCATTTTTATATAAATAATAGTTACAATTTTTTTTGTTAAATAAATAATAGTTACAATTGATTATATCGAAATATAATATAATAAGAATAATATAGATTTATAAGCATAATAAGATTTCGTGTCAAGCAAAAATAAAACTTGAGACAAAAATATAAGTAGTTAGAAGTTTTATATTTATATTGCCTATAAAAATTTGAATATTCTTTTCAGGAAAAATATTCAAGATCAAATATAAGTCAAATTAAAAGAAATGAAAAAATAAAAACCTAACATTTCATTATATTATGACACATTCGCTCAATTAGCATTAGTCATAAGTAAAAAAACGTTTCATCATTATTGTCATCGAAGTGTGGTGCATCGATTGAATGATATGCTAATTTTTCTCTATCTAAAATTATATTCAATTTAATAATGATATAAAATATCTTTCTCGAAACTTTAAATTGTATTTAAAAAATACCATATTATTTAATCTCTTGTATTCTAATCTACTTCTTTTTTGGGATGAATTATTTCAAATGTTTTCTTATTCCTTTTACACTCATTTGTACTCATAAAATGATTAAGAATTCAAATTGTTAAACTTTATAATTATGGAATATCGCCTCAATATTGGTCCCACAAACAACTGTAAAATAATAAAAATAGTCTTATAAACAAAATAAAGTGACGTTTTATTTTAAACAAATAATAAAAGTTAAGAAATATATACCTTAATTAAATTTTTTCTCTTTGACGTATTGCAATAAACATCCAAAATTTATATACATATCCTTGTATATGTCCATTTGTGAACTTAAAAAATCTTACATCATCTCATGTAAAATAATTGTTGTGATAGTCAATAGCATTTCTTTATTAACTTCAATTTTCTTTTATGAAATTTGGTTTAAAATAGACACTTGGATTCAGGAATGTCTTAATATCAAACAACAAAAAGTAAATTTGTCTTCCTCATCTTTCATTGATAATTATAAAATAAGTTGTGCGTAAGGATGACCTATTGTTTTGATTAGTCTTGATTGCTTCCTTCGATCTTTTCCTTCTCTTCACAATCAATCAGATGAAGTACTCTCACCAAAAACTCATAAACTATCATAAAAAACTGACATTGAGACCAAAATTCATAATCTTCAAGTATAATCCTAGAAATCTCTACTCCATCATTAAACCTAACATGCTGAGATGTAATTCATTTATCACTTGGTAAATATTCACCTTACCTCCTTATTTATGTAAACAAAATACTTAAATGAAAAGAAAAATTTCGCAAATCTTATAATGACAAGACAAAACAAATTCCTGCTATTGGTGTAAAACTTTCTTATCAAATTTAGAACCTATACCAATTATAAATGTTTGTCACTTTTTCTTACTTTTTGTACAGTTTCATGAATGATAAGAAAGTATATATCATCTCATATATTTTTCTAACGTCAGATCAATGTGATGTGTAACACAAAGAGTCTGATGCAAGTCCCTATAGGAAAGAGTCTGATGCGAGTCCCAATAGGAACTTATCCTAGAGAACTTTCAACAAGATGGAGCTATACCCGAGAACGGCTAGAATCAAACACACATGGAAGCACAAGAAACAAAATTGAAAAGATAGAAATAGAACATAAGGAGAAATGGGGGTTAGAAGAATGTTGGTCAATAGAAAGAAGCCCAAAAGATCTTGTCTCTTAAAACCCTAACAAGAATGTTGGTCAACAGAAAGAAACCTAAGAGAACTTGTCTCTTAGAACTATAACCTTGGGATGCCATAAAGGAATACCACTCTTTCGATAAGTCAAGTATTCTCAAAGAATACAAAGAAAGCAAGAATGCTCTCAATAATACTCAATATTATTTCTGAATGAAAATCCCTTTTCAAAGTACATAGAGGGTGCCTATTTATAGGAAAAACTTTTTAACTTAATGTCCTAAAGAAGAAACTAAATAAAAGGAAACAAATCAAAGGAAACAAAATAATATTAGAAAGATGTTGAATAGATGATTTTATTTCAAGGAAAACAAAAAAGGAAACTAATTAAAACATGATCTGAACATATTGAACCTTATAGATTACGTCCTTCTCCTTATTTTCAGGTGGCATATGGTTGTCACCAGGGACGGAGGTAGGTGGGGGCCAGTGGTGCACTGGGCCCCCCACCCCCAAGATTATTAAATAATATATATTAGGACAGGATTATTTAGAGGTTAGTGGTGCACTGGCCCCCCCAAAATTTAAAAAATTAAATATTTGGGCCCCTATCTTAAATTCCTTGCTCCGTCACTGGTTGTCACATGGTATTTTAAGTGAGTTCTCCCAATTAGACTCCATGTGGGCCTTTGGAAACTTTATGTTGGGCTTCAAGGAGTAAGACAATGCCTCTTGGACTTTTATGAGATGAAATCTGAATCAACAACATGGGCTCTATCTCTTGAAGGTCTTGGATCAAACAATTCAACGCTTGCTTTATTGTTGTGGCCCTAGCTCTTGTCATTGAGCCTCCAATATCTTGTAATGGATCTTTAGGAACATTAAACTTGAATGTTGGACCTTTGATATGGAAATTTTATTCAGTCCCTTGCCTTGCACATTCAGACTTCAAATCTGATCCAATTTCAGCTCGTAAGCTTCCTTTTACAAGCTCATGTCTAGGCAAGTCATGTCTTAGGCTTCCTTGAAGCGGATCACACCATGTATACTTATCTTCTTGTCTTTCACATGCCCTTGGTTTTCCATCACATCCTAAATTACCTTGGGCAAAAGCTATATGGAGCAATCTCCTTAAAAGAATAAATAATTAGATCTTATGCAAATAATTCCTAAAAGAATAAAAAAGGTTAAACTTACCTCGTGATGTCCATACAAGTATAGATGATTATGTTCTAAAAAAACAAGCTATTCGTTTATTTGTAATTTTAATCTTTTAATAATGTGGGATTGTAATTTTAACAATTCTCTAACGAATGCTTGCGAATCTCGTTATTATTTTCTTGCAATATCATATTTACCATTTCATTGCATTGCTTATGTTTTCTCAAACCATTTTTATTTTTTCTATTCACTTAACTTTATTGTTTAGAGACTAGAAATTATATATGAAATTCATGGATTAAATGATTATACGTCAAGGGTTTAGTATACGTATGAGGTTTGTTCTAGCGTATAAGCCAAAGATTTACGTTACGTGCAAGGATCACGTTTGAGGATCCTATACATAAACGTGTAAGGATCAGAACAACAGTAAAAGTCTAAAAGCCATAAAAATATAGGGGACATGATATAAATATTCTTTTTATCATTTATGTATTTTAAATTTTGATTATTTAATTTTTAAAAATATAATATTCAAATAATTAAAATGAATTAAAAATAAAATTAATACATCGAAACTCTTTTTTAAATAATTTAAATAATATTTTCTTATAATATCAGAAAATTACCTCAAGGCCACGTCTTTTTTCAACCCATATATTTCCTTGACGTGTATGCTAATATAGCTTCACATGTATATTTGGTTTAGAAGTTTTATTTGTACTTTTTCAGGTGTCAAGGATCCCACATCGGATAATTATAAGGGCATTCAAGAATTTATAATAGTGTGCAAACTTCCAGAGCTAACTTTTGGAGATAAGTTAAGTCTTTCTAATATGGTATCAGAGCTAGTTTACCTCGATAGTTTGGGGCGGTGCCCGGTTATGTCCCTTTGTCCAATATGTCTATCAGATGTCCAGTCCTGCTCTGGACTGAGGGGGTGTGTCAGGAATCCCACATCAGACAACTATGAGAGCATTCAACAATTTATAATAGTATACAAGCCTCCCTCTCTTAAGCTAGCTTTTGGGGGGTGAGTTAGGCACTTCTAACATGGTATGAGTTAGGCACTTCTAGCATGGTCTCAAAGTCAGTTTGTCTCGATAGTTTGGGCCAGTGCCCGGTTATATTCCTTTGCCTAATATATCTATCAGATGTGTCTAGTCCTACTCTGAATTGAGGGAGGTGTGTCAGGAATCCCACATCAGATAACTATGAGGGTGTTCAAGAATTTATAATAGTGTGCAAACCTCTCCTTCTTGAGCTATCTTTTGAGGGTGAGTTAGTCTTTCTAACGTTAAGAGCTAATTACACTACTATCATATGTAGTAATTTTTAAAAATTAAAAATCCACTTGAACCAATTACATTGACCCTTTTTTTATTAATATCAAAATATCAACTGGTGCATTACTTGTTACAATCAATCAAGAATCATAATTAATTTTGCCATATAGATGGTACAATCCACGCTCCAAAGGGTGGCTATATATACGTAGGCATATGTGAACAAATGATACAGAACTACCTTATCAGAAAAACAACTCCTGGTCTAACACGACATGGTTAAGGTTCTGGAGCACTGCCGAGTATATCCAGCACCTGGTGGTGTTGATGACATGTCAATTCCTCTCACCTTTCTTGACCTTATACGTCTCACAGCAGTATCAACCAAACTACTTCTATTCTTCGAACTTCCCATTTCTACGGACCTATTCACCAAATATGCCGTTCCAAGCATCAAAAACTCATTTTCTCTTGCTCTCAAGCATACGTTGCCCCTT
>JANZLH020000044.1:1611673-1625835 GCA_026770325.2 Erythroxylum fimbriatum
ATATGAGTTCACCACTCATCAAGATTATGGTTCATAATAAGCGAATGCTTAAGTTGTATGTTTTAAGATTAAAGTAATGGCCCACTTTATTCTTGAAAACATACTTGACTCCAGATTCATTTAATAGTGCCATTATCGATAGTCAACTACTATTATGATATGAAACCCGTCATTCCCTTAAAGTGGAGCACACTGATAAGTGAGTAAGATTTTGTTCACCATTCTACTGTTGGTCTTCTTTTGGTGTATATGTGTGGTCATTTTGAGTTTGTATGGATGTAGTTGATAAATTGTATGTGAGATATCATATATAAATAATTTGTAAAGTGATATAATTTATTTTTACTTTTTACTTCTTGCTATTAATGAATTGATTGGTATGTTTGCTCGATAATGGCTTTCCACAACTTGGAAGTTTTTAAAAACAATATGTCTACTCGACTGTCATTTCTTTTTGCATAATTTATTCCCATGTACTTAAATAGTTAATCTCTTATTGAATCAATGAATCAATTTTATAGCTCAATGTCCAACTCTAGTCCTCTGTTAAGCCATTCAAAAAGTTGTGGTCACCTTTCTCTAGTAAAGGAGATAAGCACACCTTAGTGTCCATTGCATATTAGGATGATCTTGTTTTCTGCTGTTATCATTTGCACCATTGTGATTGATAAGGATTTCAAGCACCAGTAATATTCAAGTGTTTAAGCCCATCTAATTACTTCAGTTCGTATTTTTAATTTTTTAATTGTACCATAATTAAATTTAATTTTGCATTACTAGAAATTATAATAACTCTTTTAATATTTGGAATTAATTTTATTTTAAAAAATTACGTCTAAGAAAATAATAATATAAATATATAATTACTCATATAATGGCTTATAAATTGAGTTGTATATTTTACTTATTAACATTAATTATTTTTTTCCTATAATATAAGCTATTAAGTTTAGTATAACCTCTAATTCATTGATTTACTTTTTTTATAATAATGGGTTCTTCTAAATTAATTTATGCATTTTTTATTGGAGTTAGTTAATATAAACAGAAAATTTTATCCTTTTTATAAATATTCATGTCATAGTTATTCTTTATTATATAAAAGCAAAGATCTTTTAATCCTTTTTTGGCTATTTTGGTTTATATTGTAAATTCTATATTTTACTTATTAACGTTGATTACTTTTTATTTATGCTTGTGACTGTCATTTTCTATTACAAGTGATGATGAGAATTATTTAAGTAGGAGACTTTTGCCCTGACGATAGTATACCCAATTATTTTTTAATACTTTTTAGGTTAAATAATAATGGATAAATAGAATCATCAGAAAAATATTCAATGAATATTGCATCCTCTACTTATGGTATGTCTAATTTAGCATAGAATTATTTTTTTCTCAAACATTTTATAAGAATATCTAATGTAACTGTATATTTTGATGTATAATATTTAAAGAGGGAGGAATTATATAATGAAAGAACATCTTGCTAGTGTTAAGAGTAATATTGCTTCATGCAGAAAAGTACCATTTGAAGTACATGATAGGATTGGAAATTATTTGCAGCAACAAGTAAAAGAGAAAAAGGAAAATAAAGGGGCTCATGATATATTATATGGAGATGATGAAGCACCACCAGTAGTAGATAAAGGAAAAAAGAAAGCTACTATTGACATAGATTCTTATTTTCATCCAAGAAATACTCTTGGTTCTCAACCTAGGGCTAAAAGCCCAAATTGGGGCCTAACATTTTTTAGTTTGATCAGTTTAGGACTTAAACTTGTAACTTGCTCAATGAAGGTCTATATTTTCACGAGTCTACTCAATTTAAGCCTTTTTTGGACAGAAATTAGGAAGTTTCATACACGCGCCATTTCTATATATAAAAAGTATATATAGAGAGGTTAGGTAGATTTTATAAGCCATGTAGATTTTGGAAAAAAGAAAATAATTTAAAATTTTCATACTAAACTTGCTAGACCCTATTCATCATCAAACCTTCCTATCTCAACCCAAATTGTGCAGACCCTTTCAAAAGTTTAAGCTTTTGCTTTAATGGCTGATGACCTGAAGTTTGTTGCTTCCCAATTCTGGCGTCTCCACAGCAAACAACTTTGTCACATGTTCAAGTTTTACTCGCAGTAATGGAGGGCATAGATAGTATAGAGGTCATCAATCTAAGGAACTCGAAACCTACAGGAGCCATTATCTCAGGAGCCATTAAGCTACAATATACTTTGTAACTTTTTAAAGCGATGAAAAAAAAAACACCATAAACTACATAACTCCCAAACACGAAAAACAACAAAGAAAGCAGTCTCTAAATGTTGTTTCTTCAAAACTTATAAAATATTTTTACATACCCTAAGCTAAGAAATCACTCTGCACATCTCCATCATAGTTCTTCCATGCCCAAACATAACCTCCTTCACTCTTGAGAGCATAAGGCACCATATCATCAATGTGTAGGTGTTCATACCTTCCAGTTAAATCATGTAGATGATAAATACATACACTTTAGTAGAAGAAATCGTTTTGCATCAAGTAGACAAGAGATGTACTATATCACAGCAGCCTAAAATTTTGATTTCTAGTTGGCTTCATAAACTTTAGTATAAATCAAAACTTAAAAAAAGAAATAAAAGAAAGCAACTAAAGATCTATATGATTCTAACGAATGAAATTGGAGTTGGTATAGAAGTTGATTATTCCACTATGTGATGTACTATTAAACTGTCCACAAAGATAACACCTCTTCTTGGCTTTTGTTTTTGGAGTCCTTTAAGCACTTCTTTTCACTTGGATGTTAGAAATAAATTCTCTAAATGCTGTTGCCTTTTTTCTTTCACATTTCTGTTTCAGTTCTAGCATCAAGTGTTATTTCTTACTATTAGTATATTTCTTCTCTTCTTTTATTTCCTCTTTATTGAAACACATTTTTATGAAAAACTAAAAGCGAAGGTTTTGTGCAGATACGACTCAACTTAACTATCTTAAAATCTTTTAGCTTGTAGCTTCTAATTTTAAGATTTTGATTAAGAATCCTTGCAAGGTTTGTTCAAGTTCATAAAAAATAACTTCAAAAAGATGGTGATTCTCATAAATCCCAGATTATTGATCTTTACCTTCACTTTAGATTTACACAGAGTTTTAATAACAAAATGCTCATCCGTTGTCAAAATGATTAGACTACTAAATTTCCCTGGTGAGGAGACTTCCCTTATTGTGTCGTCTGCCCAAATTGCCAGCATATACTCAGTATGATCAATGTTTTCAAGCTCTCATAAGCGTCTAGAACAAAAAGACATTTGCATATCTATTCGCTCAAAATTTTCTTTTAGAATTTAGGTATTTAGCATATTACCCTTTTCAAGTGAACGGGTTAATAAGGTTTTGCCATTGATGCAACACAGTATATATCACCCATTTCGTACAATTACTTAACTGAAAATCATAAGAGAAAAAGGGATGTAAAAGCACCAAAAAGCCACAGGACAATAATCCTTCCAATCATATTAAGTAACGATGTAATGAGAAATATGTGCAAAATCCTGTTTACGGTATCGTATCTTGTTAATCTGAGCATATTTGAACTCAAAAATCAGAATCTCCTTTTGAAGAACGGCCATTTCCTGCCCTGAGAAATTATGACTATACATCATTTATCAAACTTACGTATGCAAAAAAGCTGATTACTTACTAGAAACATTGACAAAAAGGTACCTTGTAAAAAATCAAATACTTGTTTGAGAAATCTATATTAATGTTACCAATTAATAGAGAGAAAGTTCCTCAGGAAATCAAATCTTTACTAGGAATTTGTGGAAATAGTTGAATACATTGGTTGGGAAAAGGAAGGCAAATTACTGGTAGAGCAATGGATTGGTGTGTTACAAATTGAATAAACCATCGCGCTTTTCGCGCTAGATTTAGTAATGCTCCTATAATTTTCCACTACCTATTTCAAGGTTCATTCTCTCTTTTAAGACCCAAGCCTCCAATGCCAACAACATTTTGTTGTCCAATAGTGCGAGCAAAAAACATTTTTGTTACTTTTTGTAATAGTATTAACAATTTTTTGAAACTATTACTTGCATCTTAGATTTTATTCCTTACCTGCTTAAAAGAATAATAATCACTTTAGCTTATGATTCTTTTCATATAAAGGTAACTATTAGACAAATGTGTGTATTAAAAATTTTCATAATATTAGGTGCATCACTAGACATTTAAAGTTCATGAGTATTATATATTTATTGAACAAAGAAGCTATAACATTCCGTTACCTGCGGGAAGGTTAGAATAGTAAATATGAGTGACTAATGAGAGCTTAGAAAAGCATTTTCATGCTCATACATAATATGGCATACACATACGTGTGAATAGTAAATTTTTTTGCACATGAAAATAATTGTACACGCGTTCATGAATAATTCCGGGTATAATTGGATTGATTTATGTATTTTTATGAATTTGGTATTTATTTACATTGGAAATTTTATTGATTAGTGTATTTGAAATATTTTTAAATTTTGGATTTATTTTCAAAAATTATAGAGAATTATGGAAATTTACAAAAAATAGGAAAAAGAAATTAAAAGAAGATTTTGAGATAGTTGGATTGTAAAGATGAGAGCTTAATGGAGTTAGTTTCAAAAGAAACTACGCTAGAGGATAAGCATTAGAAAAGTGACAAGTGTCACTGACTAAAAGATTTTTAAAACCTTGTAGAAAGTAAGTAACGATATTTGAGAGTTAAAAAAGTTAAGTGATTTTTCCTAAGTTCTTTCTTCTTCATCACCTTCTTCGGTTTTCCTCTCAATACACAAAGTTTTTCATCAAAAATCCTTCTAAAAGATTTCTGTGCTTTTCCTTCTCCAATACCAACCCTGACTTGTTTCCTTTGCCTTAAGAAAAACCAGAAGTTGGTTAGTGTTCATAGTGGATCACGTAAGTTTTACATGGAGTTTAGGGCTTTGCGGATAGTTGATGATTTTGTAATCTTTAACAAGTAAGTATTGAGAAAATCTTTTAGAGTTATAGATTTATGAAATTAATTTGATGAATTCACTGTCATCTGCATGAACATGGGGTTTATGTGTTTATATTCATGAGCACTGTGCTAATGGGATGAAACTATGGATAAAATTTTATTTTAGTTTTGATGGATTTTTAGTGATAAAGTGATGTGGAAATGAATTTTGGAGTTTGAAATAGCAATAAAATGATGTATGAAGTGAGTGTAGAAAATCAAAGAATGAAAAGGTGGTATACTCTGTTTCTTGTTATTTTCATTGTGCATGATTATATATATGTGTGTGTTTATGTGAGTTGGTGTTTTCCTTAGAAATGATCAAGAAAATGATGTTTAAGTTGAAGAATGATTGCAAAATGATGGTTTGAGATGGGAATGAGTGTAAAAACGAAGGTTGAGAGGAAACATGGAGATTGAGAATGAAAGTTGGAAATGCAGTCAAGTAACCGAGCATGAATAGGTTGATATGAATTTTTGGCTTTTGATGGTTTTTGATTAAACATGTACATTTTGGAGTGGTAGGAATTTATGGTGAATGAGTTTAGGAAAATGGAGTGGAATTGACTAGAATAAAAATTTGAAAGGTTAGTTTTTGAAAAATGGAGGTCTGAAAATTTTCTATGAATGAATAGTAACAGTGATGAATTTTCGAGCTGAAACTTCCGTGAATTTTCTGTATTGATCTAAATAGATTTGGACAAAATTTTCTTAATGAAAGTTGTAGACCTTTGTTTTAGATTTCCATTGATATAAAATTTGCAAAATTTGGAGTTTTGGATCAAAAGTTATGGGGTTTAGAAGTTGAAATGTCGGTAAAGAAGAAGAAGTGGAAAAGCACCGTAGTGCAAAAGCACAACAACAAATTTGAGGGTTAGCCAAAAAGCATCATCGTGAAAAAGCATGACAGCGACTTTGGGGAGTTTAAGCAAATGTAGCTATCATGCATTTGCACGATAGCGACTTTGAAGGTTTTAGGGGTGATGAACATCCAACAGAGTTTTCATCATAAATTCTTCTCTAGACCTCCAAATAACTTGATTCTTAAACCATTGGACTAGTAATATATTACTCTACCTCTATAAAAAAATTCATAACAATCTGAATTGAATTGAGAGAGATTGAATGGAAAATGTGGGATTGGTCTGACTTGTGCTCTCACCCAAATTTTGTCCTTATCTGTGACTCCCCTGACTTTTATCTCTCACACCCTCTCACACCTGTGACTCACGCATGCCCATGAGTTTTCTCCCTCACCCCCATGAGTTTAATTAGAATGACTGATGTTTAATTGTCCCATCAAGTTATCGTGTTCCTCAAAAGTAGCTATGACTTGCAACTGATCTAAACACCCGAAAGGAATTTCCAAACTGGACAGTGCTATTTCTTTTGACCATAACTTCTTCTATAGATGCCCCAATGAGATGATTTTTTGTTTGGAATAAACTAGAGATATATGGTTACAAATCATATCAAGAAATCGAATTGTGATTCAGTCCTTAAGATGTTCAATTTCTGGACGGAATTTGTTCATAGTACACTGTTTTTGAATGTGAACAACCCGATAATGTTTAAGGTATACCTTCCAAATTACTAAAACAAATTGAGAGATTTTGGTATCAATGGAAAGCTAAGACATAGAGGGACAATTTTCTAGAAGAGAGTATGACCAAATTACATCAGTTTCTCTTTCTAATTGAATGTGAACAGTAGACCTGAAGGTCTGGTATTTTTGGAGGATTTATAAGAAAGAATGAGAGTTTTTATGATTTATGATCATGTAATGATGGAATAACATTAATGAGTAAATTGTTGGTATTAAAGTACCAAAGAAATGATTTTAATGGAGATGAAGTGGTCCATATGATTAAAGTTGTGATTCAAAAACTGAAGTAAAGTGTATCTAGTGGAAATGAACAAGAAATGAATTATTATGAAATTAATTGATGCGGAAAAAAATGATAATGCAAAAAGTGGGAAATTTGATAATATACTCGGGATTGTCATGAGCATGCATCGTATATATTCCATATACACACATGTGCATAAATGAATGCTTATAATTTTGCAAAATTATTAATGTGTGTGCAATATGTGTATTGCCCAAAAGGGTTGTGCAGGTTAAAAGTCCACATTCAGGAGTTCACAAAATTTGGAAGCAAATGCTAATCTAGAGCGTACTGTGAGTAGACCTAGATGGTCTCATTTCATTGTTTGTTTTGTTTTTTTTATTTTTGTATTAATTGACTACTGAATCTCAAAACGAATGCATCTTGATTGATGATTCTGGACAGAAGGTCCGATGATTATGATGATTGATAAGATATCGAAGTGTTGCTTGTATGTGAATGAGAACAATTAAGTGTACTTAATGCGACTGTTAAATGTGTTCTGAATGTGCATTTGCATGTAAGTGAAAGAATGATTCTCAACTTAATGTTGAATGCCGGACTAATGTCCAATGATATGGGAATGAGATTGAATGGGAACATGCAAATGTGATTGATGCATTCCATTGCATGAATGTATGAAATATAATGGTTGTTGTGACCAGCGTAGCCAATGATCACAGCTTAAAAGTCAACGAGTGAAAATGAGCTTCGAGCTCAAAAGTGAATCAGAGCCTCAGACTTAATGTTTAATGAGCCCTGTATCCCCTAAGTGAATAAGGGATAGTTATTAATGAGCCCTATATGGGACAGTTTAGGCACTCGGTCACAACAAAATAACAAATGGAAAGTGGGTCTCATGTGCACTGCATATGCTTAATATGAGTGATTATATCTAATGAATATGAAGTGTGAAATGCTGTGAATATGGATTATGTGTTATGTGACTGGGTGAGCCATCGATGATGGTCACTCATTGAGTTCACAAAACTCACCCAAATTTTGCAATTATTTTTCAGGCTTTGAAGAATACCCCGTTAGGCAAACGAGAGTACAATTACTGCATGCAAGGGAAAGATAGAAGTCAGGATCAGTTCGCGTCTGCTTTGTGTTTCTTTAATTTTCACTGAATTGTATTTCGCACTGAATTGTATTTTCCGCAAATTATTGTATTTTATGTATTTGAATATATTTGTTGTGTATAACTTTCCAATTCAAAAAAGGTTTTGCAAAAGAGATTGTTCAAAGTGTAATATGTTTTGTTTTTGGAATGGGCCCTAGTGATTAACGAAATTCTGGTATTTGAAACATGTTGGTAACTTTGGTAAATGAAAATGTTTCTGAATAAAAGTGGACCCAAATTTTTGATTACCGATTTTCGCGTATGGTTAAAAAAATTGATACTGAGTTTTTGATTAAGTGATATAGCACGCCAGCCTCGCAGGGCACGGACTCGGATATCACCCATCGATGTCGGGTTCGGGTCTTGCGGGAGTAAGATGTTACACCTAATAAAGCATTTAAGGAAGAAGTTAGAAAACTTACGTCTAAAATGTTCTATGAATGTTTTCAGGCCTTAAACGACTGGAAGGAAGGACAGAAAATATTCCAGTATTATCCACAAAATAGAGGCAGATATGGACCTAAAGCAATTATTTTCCCTGAAGCTGATCCACTCACAACATATTTATTCTTCCAAAGTGGACTCATAGATACCATCTCTCCGAATTTCCTACCGGATTTCTACAAGCAGTCAAGACCTATAAGGATAGATTTGCTAAAGATAGAGAAATGTTTCTCAAGATTTTCAGCAGTTACCCGATCTTCAAGGAAACTGATAATATTAAAGATGTCGAGATTAAAGTCTCCAAAATAGCATTCATTCAGATTGGAATCAGCAATGGAATCTATCCACCTATTGACGAAACTCCAAGACATACCTTCGAAGATCCCGAGTCATTGATAAAGGTAAATTACAAAGGACCAAATATGATCTTGATCTCTGCGAATAAATCACCAATCACCACGAAAGCACTTCACGTAATAATGATTCTGGTCTATAAAGCTTAGGGTTAGCTCTAGAGACAGTATTGTTGTTAAAAGAATGTCTAGGTCGTATAGTTGGATTTATTTGAATAGGATATTGGATTTATGGTAATGTTCATAATAAGGTGAGTATATTTGTTCCGACTTTGGCTACATCACTAAATAATTGGTCGAGAAAAATTTTATCAGTATTTTTAAATTCTATACTATGGTGGGAATTAGTTAATGCATAACTAATTTGATAGGTGATGGAAAAAGGATACTGTCCCTGAGTCATTAAGTCTTCTTATTCAGCTTGAGTTAATTTATAATAATATTTTTTAAATTTACAAATATATTGTTCTAGATAACATATATCACATATTCGTATGTTATTTAAATGCCTCTATTTTCTCTATTTATCGTTGTCTCACTATTATATATGCATATTTGCTGCTGTTTATTTTATTATCTGTCTGTTATACATATTTAGATCCATAGTCTCTCAATATATTTCTTTGGAAATGTTGTAAAAATCATTTTCATTCTCATCTTTTACATTATTTATTAGACTATGTCTATCATCGCAATACAAATAAAACTAACTTACCTTTTTATTCATTAGATAGTGAAGCTTATATTGACATATAGACCAATGTCTAATTCTAATTATTCTATTTGTAGTCACCACTACAGAAAACAATCCTATAAACCTTATAGAAAAATTTTTAGATGAAAAAATTATAGACAATTTCATCCCAAAAAACAAGAATATTGTCCTCAAAAGAAAAAAATCTTGCAAATGTTGGCTTTGTAAAGAAGAAAGACATTATGCTAATAACCGTCCTAAAAGAAATCAAAATAAATATAAAGAACAAGTTAACATACTAAACTTAGCATTGGAAGAAAAATTTAGAACCAATTGAAAACAAATTCAACTATTTCATCTGTCTATCCCAATGAATCTCAAAAGTCCGAATCATCAACTGAATCCGAATATAGCCTTTATTCAAGTGATTATTCAGAATAAAAAGGTAAATGCATATATTGACACCGAAGCCACTATATGTATAGCATCAAAACAGTTATTAATTAAGGGCTCATGTCTTGTTTTTCCCCTTGGATTAAGCATCAAACAAGTTAAGAAAAATCAGAACCAAAGCCTTGCAAATGAAACATGAGGGAAAAATTGATCCCAACTTCTACCAAAAAATCAAGGCTTGCTCCAATCTACAAATCATCGAACCTCTCATATCCAACTACGCCAAGGCTTTGAGTAGACATATTTCAAAGCCAAACCAAAAAGTACATTTAGCCTTGAATTAGACCACCATTGCAAGCACACCAAGTTCTGAACAACCAAACCTATTTCACCCGTATCGAAAATTTCTCGCATCTCAAATATGTTAGAAAAAATGAAACACGATTGTTTTTCAACATCAATCTCAATGAATAGGACATAGCAAAAGTGAAATATTTGTCTAAAGGTAAGAATTGCGCCAAACAAAAATGAAAACAAGGCAAAAATGAAGCTAACCCATTGTAAATCTTAAATATCACATACAAAGATGAGAGAAAAATTTTAAGAGGGTGTCTATTTTGTTTTTTAGGTAATTGTCTGTTGTGTTTTTCAGAAAAAATGAAAATAAGGAAAAAATATCTGTTTCAATTTATTTCGGTCTCTTATTTTCGTAAGAGGGTGTCTAATATTTTTCTATGGTAATTGTATGTTGTGATTTTTAAAAAAATGAAAACAAGGAAAAAAAATTCCCTATTTTACTTTGGTTTCTTATGTCAAATATAAGAAATTTGTAACAACTTTATCAATACACAAATTTATTATTTTCATTTGTTTCAACAACCAGTTATTAAAGTAGAAAATTTATTTTTAAAACTGATTATTACTCTTAGTCTACTTTCTCTTTTCTTTGATCTTTATCTTTATAAACATATTGTGATCTATTTTATCCTTTAAAAGGAGAGAACTTGTTGACCTCCAATAATGCAAAAAATAAGCAACCGATTTCATCTTTCATTTTCATTTTGTTGGGTAATGTGAAGTTTACTTTTTAATTCTTATTTTATTTTTCCTTTTCTCCCCTTTTTATTTTCATTTTTCTATATCTATATTGATTCAATTTATTTTTAAGCCTTCGAGCACATTTCGTCTTATTTATTCAATTTGTCATCAACATTCGTTTTAATGTTTGGATATCTACTTCTTATATAACTCTTTATTCCAAAAGGTAGTTATTTCTTTTTGCTTCTTACACGATTTCAGCGTTGTTCCTATTTTTTATGATATTGTATAGGTGTTAGAAACATATGTTTCTTTAAGTTAACTTATTTTTTCTTCAAAATATTAGAGATATGTTTCAAGCATATGTTTCTTTAAGTTTTAGCTTATTCTATCTTTGTTTCTTTTTGCTATGTATGCACGCGCACATGTTCTTGCAAACAAGTTGTCTGTGAAGTAGAATCCATATAAGCTAAAAATGTAGGAAGGAATAGATATAGACAACATATCAAATTCAATCAAATTGTCATTGATATACTAAGACTCCAGGTGACTGTTGCAAACGAGGACAAGACAATCATTCCGCTTTATCCCTTACCTCTTTCTTATGAACATTTGGTGACCACACTTACATTAAGTAAAGGGACGGTTGATTTAGAGGACATCATCGATGTGTTATTGACTAACTAACAAAAACTCAATATCGATGAAAGGTCTTAAAATGAAGGGTTGTATATAAAGGGAAATAAAAAATGTTAGCGAAAACAAAGAATGTGAGAGAAAATTGAACACGAAGGGTTTATCTAAGAGGAGTTCTAAATCTAAATCTAATAAAAGAAAAACAATTTATTGTTAAAAGTGTGAGCAAATAAGACATATCATGAGAGACTACCCAAATAAGAAGAGACATCATAACAAAAGAAAGTATGATGATTTATCGAAAAATGGCTAGAGTAAGAATTTGTTCCTCCTTCTCTCTTAGCACCCTCACGCCGACCATGGTTCCTCCGTTTTTTGGCTTGAAGCCTTTTTCTTTGGTTGTCACTTCCCATCCCTTTATTCCTACTTCATCCTTGCATCCTCCCTCCCCTTGCTTCAACCTCTTACGTACTCAATCCCACAATTGCCTTTTGGATCTTCTTCATAAAAATAGGGGCATTACCTTATTCCAAATATTTTGCTGCTACAAGCTTTATCATTTTCGGAAATAATTTTTCAAACTTGCTCCTTGCTATTCAAGTTTTTTCCAGACTTAGTTGTTTCTTTCTCCACCTTAGTCTTTGGGTAGGCAACTATATTAGGAGGACAATTTCCTTTCTCGACCCCTAATCCTTCCCTAGGCAATGACTTCACACATATGGTTCTCCTCTCTTAACCTCCTAGCTTCAGTGTTAAGTCCCTACAACCTTCATCCACCTCCCTTACTACACCCTCAACCCCTCCCCAACTTCTCCTCCAAGCTCTCACTTGCAAAACTCGGTCGTAAATATTTAGAAATGGCACCCTAAACACTAAACTTTCTTTTATTCACTAACCTTCAGATGTTGAAATTATTGTTATCTCCCTCTAGTAAAAATTCTTCTAATTGATGCTTCGAAGTGGCTTAGCACCCTAGTGGGATATTTTATGAAGATGAGATTGTCTTTCCACTTAGTTAAGTCATAAGTAGAAAAGAATTGGATTGGTTCAAGTCTCAATAGAACTCTCCTAAGTCAGGATGATTTTTTCCTCTTCTCTTTCAACTTTGAAGCCAATACGAATGGAATCCTAAAGCTTAGTACTTGGAAATGCTAAGGAAAACCTATTATTCTTCAACTTTGGAAGCCAGGTATGGAGCTTGATAGGAGCAAGCTAATGACAGTTCTAATCTTGTTTAGTAAGCTTCATTGGAAATCCTTTGTTTATGGATAGTAACACTGTTGAACTTGGTAGGATTGGTTATGCGAGGATATGCATAGAAGTGGAAATGAGAAAGAAATGACTTGAAACTCTAAAGTTAAAAATATTGGATCAAAATGAGTGGTTAGAAGTCATTACAATCTTAGTTAGCTATCAATTGAGATCTTAAGAAAAAGCAAAGGCTAAGTGGAAGCAATAGGAAGAATGTGTGTGAAGGGTGATCATATTGAGTTGGGGGAGAATAGGAAAGACCAGGTTATAAGCCTAAACCTTAGTGAGAAATCTAACAAATTCCAGCTAACAAATAGAAGGGATAAAAATTTAAATCAACCTGAGATCTCTCGATAAAGCTTTACATGGAACGGAGCATGCAGAATCACCAACTATGGAGATAAAAAATGTGACTGTAGAGCATAACAATGCACAGGGTTGTAAGGAAGCACTTGAGTCTAATATTATAGTTGCAAATTTGGTGGAAAAAATTTCTCCAATGTTAAGGTGATCCAGCAAAAAGGAAGCTAAAAGGAGGAAAGCCTCTCCTAATTCTAAATGTCCATTATCACTTGGAATGTTATGGGCTTAAACAACCCAAATAAGTAGCAAGTAGGATTACTTGCAATATTATTATTACTATTTTTAGTACTTATATATTTTTTAATTTTTTTTATTAATTCCTATTTCTTGTGTGTTGGCTCCTGAATAAAAATCTTCGTTTGAACCCCATACAGATAATGTCTCCAAATCTTTAAGGCAAAAATCACTACTACCAATTCTGTATTATGGGTCGGATAATTTAACTCATAAGGCTTTAGCTGCTGCGAGGCATATGCTATTACCTTGTCTCCTTGCATCAATACACAACTCAAACCCTTTCCTGAAGCATCACTATACACTGTATAACCCTCATTTCCCATAGGCAAAGTCAGAATTGGAGCACTTGTCAATCTGTGCTTAAGCTCTTCAAAGCTCTTTTGGCACTCATCACTCCAGATAAACTTTTGATTGTTCCTCAATAACCTAGTTAGTGGAGCAGCAATCATGGAGAATCATTCCACAAACCTCCTATAGTAACCTGCCAGACCCAGAAAACTCCTCATTTCTGTCACTGTCTTGGGTGCTTGCCACTTCACCACTGCTTCTGTTGGATCCCGATCCCGGAGCCCAGTCAAACCGTGCTGGACCCCGTTACCGGAAACCCAACTAACCAGAACGGAAACACAAGAGAAGGCCGTTGGGCCCGAGTCCCGACCCCCAAGGCCGAGCCCAGGGTGAATCGTCGAGACAACCAAAAGAAATACTA
>JANZLH020000044.1:1649204-1659865 GCA_026770325.2 Erythroxylum fimbriatum
TACAATTAAAATGCCGGAAAATCATGGATGCATGTACCTATGAATAAATGCATAAGCAAGAAACATGTTCCTCTACGATCAGAGGTCAGTAGCATGCTCAGTCAATGAATACAATGAAATATATCAGTCTGACCCAATATTACCATAATACCCTTTGCTACCAGTAACGGGATGTTACAATCAAAGCTAGTGAATATGTGCTTTTAATGTATATTGGCTGACCAATATTGGCAAAGAACACATAACTCCCCATTCTCCCTCGGAAGCCAAGGTTCATCTAGCATCCGAATGTCTCTCCCATTCCCAATAGACCACCGAACACCATGCTTCACAACATCGCACACTTGGAGAATACCTCTCCAAGTGAAGCTTAGATTGGACCCTAATCTAGCTGACAAAACATTCCCCCCTGGAAAATATTTGGCTTTGTAAATCCGATATAGAAGAGTATCAATATGACAAAGAAGTTGCCATATGTGCTTTCCAAGCAGTGTAATATTAAACCAGTGTAGCTCTCAAAAGCCTAAGCCACCTTCCTCCTTTTGCACACACATACGCTCCCATGAGAGCCAGTGAATGTTCCTCCTCCCATTAGCCTTCCTCCCCAACCAAAAAGAATTCATCATCCGTTGAAGTTCATCACATGTAGAGATAGGTATCATAAAGACACTCATACAATATAATGGGATGGCCTGTGCCACAGATTTAAGCATGACCTCCTTTCCAGCCCTCAACAACAAACGGTTATTCCAGCTATTCACTTTCCTCCACAATCTATCCTTCAAGTAGTTAAAAATAGCCTTTTCGCTCTTGCCCATTAACAAAGGCAGCCCGAGATACTTCCCATGCTCCATCGCTGAAAAGACACCCAAGATCGATGACATGTGAGATTTCAAATTAGTGGGTACGTTCGGACTAAACATAATCTCAGACTTTTGGAAGTTCACCGATTGACCCGATGTCATCTCATACTTTTCAAGGATCAATTTTATGTGGGCACATTCTTGCGCCCCTGCCTTAAAAAAGAACAAGGAATCATCAGCAAAAAACAAGTGAGTAACACTACGACCTCTTCTACTAGCCTGACACCCATGAATCCATCCTCTAACCTTCGCCTGTTTAAATAAAGCTGTCAGGCCCTCCGCACATAAAATAAACAAATATGGGGACAATGGATCTCCTTGTCTAAGACTCCTCCTACTCACGATAGGGCCCACCTATGTGCCATTAAGCAGTACATTATAAGTCACCCTAGTCATACACATCATCATCCAGTTTACTAATTATCAGAAAAGCCCATCCTGCTATAAAAACCTCCAACACACTTTATCTTATGCCTTACTAATATCAATTTTAAGTGCCACCTACTTAATTTTTCTCCTATTTACTCACTTCAAACCATTCACTAACTCAAAAGCAATTAGCACATTATCCATAATCATTCTCCCCGGTACAAAAGCAGACTGATGTTCGGACACAATATCAGGCAAGATGCTTTTAGTCCTAGTAGCAAGGACTTTCGAAACAATCTTATAAAGCACTTTACACAAAGAGATAGGACGATAATCCTTCAATGTTTCAGGAGATGAAATCTTTAGAATTAACACAATATTAGTATCATGAGTGTGTCTGGGAAAAATACCTTGCTCAAGCCATGCCGTGCAACTATCGAATACATATTGTGCCACTATATGCCAAAATTTCTGATAAAAAGTAGGATTAAGTCCATCTGGGCCTGGTGATTTATCCGGATGCATTTGGGAGACCGCCTGTTTAAACTCCTCCATTCTAAAAGGCCCCATTAGCTTCGCATTCTCCACATCCCTCACATTTCTTGGAATTAAACCCACCACCTCCCCCAAAGCCTCACCCGACATATTCACTAGCTTTGATTGACCACTAAGGCATATTGGTTGACCAATATGGCACATATGTTGATAAATATATCAATCAATATTACTGTAAATTTCCTAAACATTAAATTTGATAATGTTAACTTATATTGGTTAACCACTAACCTATATAGGTCAACCAATTCCTTAAAAATATGATTTTTAACAACTTTAAAAGGTAAAACTCAATTTGTTTAATGCATTTATGATTTAAACATTTTGCAAAATAATCTCTAAAGAGCATTTGAAAGATCAAGAGACCCTTATATTAAAACCAAAAGCTTCAATGTCTCTTAATAAAAGAAAAGACTCATACGATAAAATGATATGAAATTTTTATGTATGTTGAGTCTTTTAGAACATTAAAGTAACTAAATGAGATTATTAAACTTAACATTACAAACTAAAGAATGACCTTGATATTCCTTGTTCTTTTTTTGTTATTGACTTGGTCTTCACTTTGTAAGTTGTAAACTTTATCTTTTCTTTTATTAACTTCATGAACTATCTTTTTGAGTTTACGACTAGGTCTTATTCTCTTTTTTTTTGTTAAATCAGTAAGAGAATGAAATTAATAATAAAGGAAAGTATGCACATGCTAAAGAGAGTAAGATCTATCAAAACAACAAGCACAGAACAAGACCCCCTGGATAACAAAGAGTCTTATTCTCATATTCCTTCTCATCAAAATAATGAACAGATTACTAGTACTTAATTTGATTATCCAAATACCAATATGTTTTGTTAGACATTAATTTTGAAAAAAAACTAAGAATAAGTTTTCAAATGTTTTCACAACCACTTATTTTTTTTATTACTAACATTTTTAAACTAATATTGAAGCATTGTAACACGATGAGAATTACTATGGCATATATTTGAATTTTAATTGTTATATGTTATATAAAAGATGGTCGAATTAATGTGACTGAGGTTAAATAATACAACATTATTTTTAAATTTATATAAGAAATTTTAAGATGATTGTTAATTTATTAAAACTATAAAGGAATATTGATGTCTAGTAGTATTCATGATCCAATATAGAATCTAAAGAAAAAAAATCACAACCAAAAATCAGAGGCGATACTATAACTTGTAATAAGAAAGTTTAAAGTAAATTTCGTATTCTGAGGGGCTAGAGAAGAGTTTGACTTGGACTAATTAATAAAATAGTTAACTGAAGAGGTCTCTGATAAACTGAAATGTTCTCGATGGAATTTGTGGAAATCAAAAGGTAAGCTAAGCAGGCCAGTCAGTCATAGAAATGGAATTTTGGCAGGAGGCAGACAGAGCTAAAAGCGCCGCGGAAGGCGAAAAACGCAAGTGGGAATTGGATTGGAGGTTTTGCTTTGCATTGCGGTATTGAATTTTAAGCTTTTGCGTATAGTATAGACTATAGACTGTAGACTATAGTATACTACAGACCCCACGCGCAAGTGGCCCTGCAGTCAACACATGGTGGAGACTGGAGACTGTACTCCTGTTTAGTCGCAGGACAATATACAAACTTAAGTCTACGATTTCAAAGTTGGACTTTGGAGCATATACCGTTCCAGGTAAGGTAACATATGAGCTAACTTTTGCAATTTATTTCCTCATAAAAGTTGGGATCCATTTTGTATTTAGTAAGATTATAAACCTATGAAGTAAATTCATTTATACTCTGAAGAGGCAAGGCAATTATTTTTTCAAGTTTCGTCTTAATCAAGTATTGCATTGCCATTGCTTTACATCTTTTTCAGTTTGGCAAAGAAAAGTAAAGGAAAGTTCTATTCGTTTAACCGTGTGTACTAGAAGATGAAGCCAAGAAAAAAGAAACAAAAGTACCAAATAGAAAGAAGAAGACGAGGACGAACAGGAAGAGAACAAAGACAAGAAGACCAAATTTGATGTCCAATTTGAACAGAGTTTCTGATTCTAACAAGTTTTTACAAAGACAAGTTCCTTTGGACGTGACTAATGTTGGGTAGAATTCCAAAGATAAGATAGAATTCGTCGGCCTCGGTTTCAGACTTGGGTTTTGTTGTCAAACACCCAACTTAACTATATGTGCTTGTATGTTTGTAATCACAACTCCATGTTAATGTTCAGGCAAAGAAGTCAGACAATGAAATTATAGTGTTCAAACAAAGGAGATTTTCTTAAGCAATCCACAAGACGGTCGAACACTTTCTTCTTTCCTTTTCCCCCTCTTGTTCTTGATGAATGAATGGTTTCTTTTTTCTTATATTTTGTTCTTACGCATTGAAAAGCATACAAATGGTTTCTTCACTATATACTTATCAGACGTATATTTTAGCCTTGGTTTGTCTTTCTACTTCTCTTTTGGTGAAAAGCTAAATAAAAAAGAATATTTTCTTGTGAGCCGTGACCAGAGGAAGAATTCCATTCACAAACTATAACGCACTTCTTTCTCTTTACCATTTTCTTTGTTCACAAGAATATACGCGACCAACAGCTGACGTACTTCCCCATATTAACAGCCTTTTTAAATTGCAGCCTTTTACGACTAGATAGATTGACAATAACTACACGTGAATTATTAGGAATGCAACACAATGTTTAATCACGTTGGCACAGCTCAAATAATAAATTAACAGGATTAACAAGTTCTTCTGTGATGTAATTTAAATGCCGCATAAAAATCACAAGAAAATCATGAATATAACAAGAAGATAATGTTAAGCTTCTTGATGTCAGATTCTATAAACCAGAGCTTACCAAACAACGGAACCTTAAAAGAATTCAAAGAACTCTAATCTATTCAATTGACTAATGCATGCTAGTTTTGCTTGACAATGACTCAGGTTTCCCCAAACTCCAAAAGTTTAACTTCACTACCAATGTGTTGTACCTCAGAAAGTTGTACTTGGGCAGTTGTGTCTTTTGGAGTGCAAGCAATATTTTTTATGACCGAGAAGTAAAGGTCAAATTCTGCTTTTAGTTTCCGGCAGCATGCTTCTATCCATTTTTCAGCTACACTTGTAGCCACACTGTCCTGGCTATCTCTTTCATGCTCTTCTATTGCTGGTCTTATTTCATCATATAATGACGCAAGCTGGGCGGCCGCATCATTCTTCAGTTCCTGCACAATGATTTAAGTGCATCAAAGAGAGCGAGGGCAAGAGCAACAGAACCAATACCATAAGATTGATGCGGAGAAATGATATAAAATGAAGTTATTTTCTTCAGGCCTTGGACATAATGCCAATCCCCTAATGACAATGGAAGTGTCACTACCCTCCTGAAGTTTTGTACCACGAAAGAAATGGAGCTTTTAATTTGATCTTTTGTGGCAATTCACAACTGTCACTTCACCACTGCTGTGAATATACACAAAAGACACGAAGACAGTTCATACCTCATTTGTCAGCACTTCCTCTTGTGCTTCCTTTAATGCTAAAAGTTTGGCGACATATCTTGCATCAACTTGTTTTTCAGTCACATCTTTCGATTTTCCATTAGAGTGATGCTTCAAATGTTTCTTTTTCTTGCGGCCAGGTCCAATCTTTTTTTTCCCCGCACTGTTACTCTGGATTGCACTCTTTTGTGCAAAGCCCTGTTGAGTATCATGGCAATACAATCTCATCTCATCACAGGATTCAGTTTTTACTGGATTAATTAAGTCACCTTCATTTGGAATTGAATCAAGCGGACTAACAACAAGAGCAGCTGAGTTGTGCTCAGCTTCCATACTCCAATCCATTATCGTGGAACATTCATAGTTTCTACTCAGTCGAGCCTCAGAAGGAGAGTTCCCAGTTTTTGGGAGCTTTGAGGAAGGCTCATCTTCTGCAGAATCATATAATGGAACCTTTTCAACAGTATACCTACACCCAGAAAAAGAATCAAAATCAAGTCAAAAGAAAATGAAAAATAGTTGATAGACAATGAAATATGAAAGATGAATCACATCACAGTACATTACTTCAATTGAGCAAACATCACAGAAAATGCAAAACCTGCATGATTTGACATCCCAATATGATCAACTTTTATAGTTTATCCAGTTTTGATCAAGTTGGTATATTCTTCATCTGAATATAGGAATTTTCTTTTTCATAGGATTTTATGGCAAAGAAACTCGCGTGCACACCAGCAAACAAAGAATTTGCACAAAATTGATGAAAATGACTGGTTTAGTGGAACTAGAGAACACAAGGATGAGGAAAGAATCTCTTATCTCAAGTCAGTATATGAACTTTCTTTACAATTATGAAAGATAAGGATCCAAGCAATTTAAGCCAAATAGAATGTCTCTCACGGGGATCCTGCACTAGGCTCCCCCGCTCCAAACAATTAGGTTAACAGTTAAACCAACAATCATGGGTTTGGTTAAGATTTACTCCATCATAAACTTGAATAGCTAGCAAAGCCAATCTATTATTCATCGAAAATATGTAAATATTGCAGTGAACAATAACTAAACTTGCTAATGTATAGAGAATACAAATTAACAAAGACAATAAATTCAAAAAGCGTAATAGAAAAGCATCATGTACAACCAAACACTACCTCTCGTCGTCGTCTTCCCATAGGTATGTGTCTTCCTGCAACAATGGTGTGAAAATATATTGAGACATGCATTAAGATTTATTTTACTGAGAAAATGGAGATATCTGAAAACAAAAGGCACAAGTATGAAACTGGAAGCTACAAGCAAAAACTGCTCGAATGATATTCAAAACTTCGGTTACTATGAAAACCAGTAAATAACAAAGCCAAAAACTGCTAGAACGATATTCAAAACTTCGTGTTACTATGGAAAGAAGTAAATATCAAAGCCAACTCATACTCCACTGACATGAAAACCCATAATCAAGCTTTCCAATTCTATTAGTTAACCTTTTAATGGATTGCATATTACATAATTAATGGCCCATTTTCTTCAAATTCAATTCCTTGCATCTAAAAGATTTACCTGGAAACCACGAGATTTTGCCCCAAGAAACCCAGAACAGGTAGCAGCACCACAAAGACAACGAACCTTCGCTCCACCATACCATTCAAAATTATAATCATATGCAAGTTCAGTTCCATTGGATATATCTTGCTTTGCAAATATTCCAACACGTATCTCTCCCAAAACATTCCACTTTCTTGTCTCACAGTTAGGTTGGCTACATTTATTGTTTGTGAGCATACCTCAATTAAAATCAAGAGACCAATATGTAAAAATAACAAAGCTTCATGCTCTAACATAAATGGCTTACCAAGAATGGTTAATAAATCTAGCAAGGCTTCCCTTTTTTGTGGCATCAATTGACTCAGCAGAGTTGAGAGAAATTATATATGCATCTTTCAGACCTGTATACAACATTGGAGAAATATAAAACATCTTTCCTTTAGATAAATATAAACATTATGCCTGACAAACTAGTGTTCTACCCTGATTTTCATAATTCTGCGATCTTCGCCTTGCTTCTTTCCATGATATTACTTCTCCACAGTACTCAATGATAAATTGTCCAGCCTGGAACATGAAGACAGAGAAAAACAGTCAGTGATATCATTTATCTAAGCTTCTCACTAGATGGTGCCATGTGATAGGATATACTTCTCCCTACCATATGGTATCATTTTAATCAAGAAAGGATGCAGAGTGGAAAAACCTTGATGGCATGAACAGCCCCAATAACCAAACATCATTGCATAATAGTGACCCAACAACGCAATGAACATCCCACATAAATTCATGCAAATGCAGTTATTGTTACCTTGATATCCTCATCAGCAAGAAGTCCCCACCCACGACCTTCCGTTTGAAACAATTTTATCTTAGCATACTGGCAGTTCTGAAATCTCTGTTAACAGAAGGGTACTAAAATTAAGAAAATGCTAACATATTGTTTTCCATATAATTGAACAGATCATTAGCCCTCTATCTGATATTTATGACATCATTATAGACTATCAAATTAGAACTCCCAGTATGCAATTTTAGTACTCAGAAAAAAATAGGACCGCAATAAAACCATGGCCAGGAACAAAAAGTATCGTAGGGAGTGGCTATAGAATGCAATAGATGGAAACCAAAACATACAGCTATAAGATTAATCACTGACCTGATTCTTGCAATAGTTGCCACAAGGGCAGTAACCGGGGGTACACTCTGTGCTTGTTAAAACATTCAAGCACCTTTCCTCACATGTACTAAAAGGGTCATTTTCATTGAATCTGCATTCGCAGATGGCAATTTCCTCTTAGTATAAGTAAATAGAATCACTACTCCAAGAAAGATATGCATATAACCATAACAGAGGTGCTATGTGTTACCATGAAGAGATTTCAATTCGATTCACTGAAGAAAGGCATCCTAATCACCAAGCAACCAAGTTCAATGAACTATCTGCCATATCAGAAGAAAGGAAATCAAAAAGCACAATTGCGTTATAATCCCCCTTCCCCATAAAAGAATATAATAGAAAATTTAGCTTCACTAATATAGCAGTTGAAGTAACGTTGAAGTGTAGACATAAAAAGAGATAAACAAAAATGGAAATCAAGTTTTTAGAAATATATATGAAACTGAAACAACCATGAATTGGGCATTTGGGTTGATATATTTCTGGAGTTGATTATGTACGATCAATTTTTTAATACCTCAAGATATAGAGATGAAGAAATTAATCACACCTAAAACCTAATTGAATCCCCTGAGAACAGCAGAAGAAATACATTCTTTCGAGTGTACATACACCCCAAGGACACATGTATCAATAAATTCAGAAGAAATTCTACTCTCTTCCTTTTCTCGAAAGAAAGAATTTCTATTGTTGACATAAAAGAACCCTAATAACAATTGTCAAGCTCTGATCATTCTCCACAGAGGAGTTAAAAAAAACATAAAAAATCTCAAATGAACAGCCAATCTTTCTTTGCCAAGAAAACTTAAGATTAATATGTGCAGGAGAAATCGCATAATTTTCAAGAACCCAACGAAGGTAGTGAGAGAAAACCCTAAACTAGAAACAAGATTTTCAAGCGAGTGAATCTGATAGTCACGCGCACTTACAGGCAGGCAGAAAATGTATCAAAAGAGACGGAGACATACCTGGAATCGAATGCGGTCTTTTTAACGTAGAAAAGGAGAGACAAAGGATGAGGCACATGAGACGCACACATGAGACGAAGGACAACGAGGCTAAGACAGAGGACGAGGTGGCACGACACGAGATAGAGGATGGTACAAGCCGCACACACGGAGGACGACGAAGCAGATCTGGAGGAGGAAGAAAACGAAGCAAACGCAGAGCGATGACCGGGGGAGGGGGGGAGGGGGGAGGCAAGAAAGAGGCAGCCCTTCAGTCTTCTAAGGAAGAATCTCAAGTAGACTGTTTTAAGAAAACCAATTGTTTATGCTCCTCAAAGGCTTAATGTTTTAACTACGGCACAGCAACCGCGACGTTTTATATAACAAAACATCGCGACTTTTATTTTGTGATGTTTTATTGATTAAACGTCATAATAGTTCTTATAAATTTATGAAGACTTGATAGAACGTCGCAAAAGATTAGAACTTTTCGTGACGTTTAAAAAACGTCACGAAAAGGTTTTATAATCTGTGACGTTTTGTTAGTAAAACGTCACAGATTGTATGATTTTTTTGTGGTGAGTCAAGTTGATAGAAGTATTATTCCTAAAGGGCAATGGTGGTTTGGGAATCAAATCCATTAGAACTATGAATGAACTTTTTTTTTGCCACTAGAATTTGGAAGTCGTTAATTTATAGATCAAGAACTCTTATGGGTGCAATAGATACTGGTCGGGTCGGCTGTGCTAGGCCCAGGCCCATTTCTGCAGGTCTACGGCCTGTTCGGCCCCTCAGGAGTTAGACTCCCATGCAAACGCAATGACTCACGTAAAGACCTAAACCTAGCAGTAACTCCAGGTATATAAGGTACTATATATTCTACCGTGATTCAGGTATGATAATTCAACCCTGCTTTTCTCTGTTTACGACAGCCAAAACTCTACCAAAATACTGACTTGAGCGTTAGAGGGGCCTCCCTGGAAACAATTCCTGGCCCGCCATTATTTGTTTTGCAGGTGTTCGATAGTCAAGATCACGCAAGATCATGGATCAAAACAATGACATTTCGATCCAGCAAAATCTGACTGAACCAGCTGGCACCCACCGTGGGGCCCGACATCAGGGCACCACGTCTAGAAACACACAGGTCAGTCAAGCGGCAGCATCTAATCCCGATATAGCCACCGTCGCGGCTCTTGCGATGCAACGGATGGGTTTGCAACAACTCGTTGCCCATCCGCCACCGCACCTTGATTCTCGCACTCAATCTCCACGTCCGAGTGATCAGCCGCAGCTCCACAACCAAAATCGAGAAGAACATAGCACAGCCCTGGAAGATGGCGCGGAGGTCAATTCACGCCCCAATTCCCAGCGCCCTCTGGATGCAGATCCCCCTGCACAGCCGCAAATGCCCTTCACCAAGAAACAGTTAGAGGAAGCGGCTGATCTATTGATCCGTCAGGTTCTGCAGTCTCGGCCGGAACAACCGCAGAACCCCGCTCGACATATTAGTTTGCCACCCGATCACCACTCTACTGGAGCCCTAGAGAGAATCGTGGATGATCGAGTCAATCTGGCCATGAACTCCCGCCCGGGCCAAGTGTCCGCACAGTATAGCTCTCCCTTCATCCCGGAAATCCTGGATAGCCTCCCTGCGGTCGGCACCAAAATACCGACCCCTGAGAAGTATACCGGAAAGACCGATCCCCTGGACTACCTACAGCACTTTCAGT
>JANZLH020000044.1:1698657-1711655 GCA_026770325.2 Erythroxylum fimbriatum
TGAGGTTTTCATACCGATATCAGGATCCTGGGGATCGGGAAAGTCCCGGGAACAAAAATTTTTGTTTTCCGCTGCCTAGACATATGATGTCCGTCCCGGGATTTTCCTACACATTATAATTGACATAACCCTTGAAGACCTTGCCATATAATTTTATAGTAATAACAATCAAAGAACAAATGATTTTTGTTTTTCCTCCAATACAAAACGTAAGACACATTTTTTTGTATTTGAAAATAAGATAGTCTCTCCATAGAATTGATTTTATTCAAGATAATTAAGCAAAGTAGGAAGCCAACATTAAGTCTTAGGTGTTTATCCCAGACTATCTCAAAATAATTAGAGTAAAAACTCTATCCTGAATCCTGTTTATACACATTCTATTAGTGAGCTTCAGTAGGGGAAAGCCATCCCAAAGATAAGCATCACCTAGATTGAGGTTAGGGTGATATATAGGCTTTAAATGCATCAATTCATTCAACAATCTATCCAACTTCCATCATTTATTAAGGAATTTACCTTAGCTCGAGCTAGTACAATTCGAAAGACTCTAATAGGAGTCTGATTTTGAATGAGGCAACCAAATCCTATCTAATTGTCATATCACATTGAGTCCAAGTTACCTTTTCCCACCTTATAAGAGACGCCAGACCATAATAAATCTCTTAATTTCAATATTTGTTTAATAAAACAAGAATGGCACTATCCTTTAGTATATAGGAATGAGTCCACTTCATCCAAAATGACTCTTTATCCAACAATGTTCTCTAGAATCTCTTCAACACAAACACTATATTGGTGTTTCTTATGGGTGTTAGACCAAATACACCCTCTTCAATAGGCTTGTATATATTATACCACTTCACTTTAGCACTACAAACTCTAGAGTCAGAAGAGATCCCAAGGAAATTTTTCATCATCTTTTCAATAGATTTGAAAATACCCTAATCAAGGAATATATGAGAATTCTAATACATGTGTAGATAACTTATTACATTCTTCAAGAATTGAATCTTACAAGCATAGAAAAGGGCTTTATTAGTCTGTGAAGCAAGTCTCTTATGAATTTTATCAACCAAGGGGAAGCATCCATTGAAGATGAGTTTTTTAGTATATATAAGAGGACCTAATGGGAACTTTCTCTTCATATTAGAAATATTAGAAATTTTTTCAGCTAGATTAGAAGCACTAGAGGGTAGTATAAAGAAAAATTTATCATTGTTCATCCCCAGGCTTGATAAATTTTTAAATTGGTGGAGAGTGTCTATCAATAACCTTATTGAAGGTAAATGGGCATTACTGAAAAGCATAAGATCATTTACAAAACATAAGTTAGTGAGGGAGAAGTCTTATAGTTGGTATGAAATTTGAACTTTGGATCCTTAGCTATATTGAAATCCAATAATTAGGTTAGTGCTTCCATACAAGTGCTAAACAAATAAGGAGAGAGAGGGTTACCATGTCTCAACCTTTTAGCACCTGTAAAGGGAGTTGCAGGTTATCCATTGACAAGCATACTAAAGGATAGAGAGGTGACATAAGCCTTAATCCATTTTAAGTAGTTATTAGGAAACTCATTACCCCCATCAATTGAAATATAAAGTCCTAGCTCACACTATCAAATTCTTTTTGGAGATCCACTTTAAGGGAGTAATTAATAGGAGATCTCTTCATTGTATACCGCTTTAATAGCGCATAGCAAATTAGGATGTTGTCACCTATCTCTTTGTTCCTTATAAAAGCCCTTTGATTCCCACTAATTATACAATCCAGAACTATTTTGATTCTATTAGCTAGCAATTTAACATTGATCTTGTAGAGGAAGTTTATGCATGCAATATATATGATGTTAGATTATAAGACCTAGGGACTAAGGATATAAAGGTCCTATTGAACTATTTAAGTAGTCTGCCACTCAAGAAAAATTCATGAACAACTTCCTTAACCATTGGCTTAATGATATTCCAAGTATTTTGATAGAAGTGTCCATTTAGCCCATCTAGCTTAAGAGCCTTCATACCATTCATTTGGAAAACAATATTCCCAATTTTAGCATCCTAGATAGGCCTAGTTAGATTATTAGCCTTTCCACTAAAATCTTCCTTTAATTGAATGAATATAGTACTTGTCTCGTGTAATTATTTTCCAAGTTACTTCCAATAAGAGCTTTAAAGTAAACTATTTCTTATTATAGCTTACCCTTTGTTTTTACCATCCTTCTATTTGATAAAGTAATTGTGGACATTTTTCCTAGCCGTCAGGGAATTCAAAGAGAATCTTGTACATCTTTCCCCCTCCTTGATCCAATTGAACTTAGCCTAATGATCAAATCATGATTATATACTGCCTATAAATATTCTTTCAAATGCTATTTTTCTTCATTCAATAGCTTAAGATCACAAGGATTGTTAGCTAATTATTTTTGAATTATACATAACCTCCTTTTACCCTTTTCAATAATCTCTTTACTACTTGGGCCCTTTACAGAATTAAGTTTCTTTAGTTCTTCTTTAATTGACTTAAGAATTTAAAAACACATATATTGTTTGGTACCTTTGATTTCAAGCTCTAAACCTCTACTGACTGCATTCTGATAACCTTCCAATTGAATTAGGTTGCTCCAAAGGACACTTATTTGAAAAATTGTATTAAATCCATACACAAAGTAAGTGTAGATAGATACATCTTCCATTAGGAACTGAATTCTACTATGTAATATCTACTCATCTACTCCAAGGTTATCCAACTTAATCAAAATAGAATTATAACAAATAGAAAAGTAGTCGTTATATCCATTTAATGTAATTCAAGATCCACTATAGCCATTATTAAATGAATTAGAGCATATTTTACAATAGGTGAAAATGTATCGTCGTAATCAATTCTCCCACGTCGTATGTATCCTTTAATTATGAAGCATACTTGTATGTTTTTATATTACTTGAGAACCCATTTGTTCCCAATATCCTGTCACCCATTAAAGAGATTAACCAAGTCCATACTTGAATTGAGCTTAAAGAAGTCATTTATTCTTTTATTGCTTTCATCCATTCTTCTTTGGCAAGACCAGTGATAAGTGTAGTTTATACTATGTTTTGATAGGCGTTGAGTGTGTTTATGGATGGTTTTTAGATGATTGTTGCATGTATAGGCTTAGACTTAGGTTAATGTGTGTGTTTATTTATATTCTAAGTGTTTGCGTGGTTTAGAACATGTCCTCATTCGTAATTATATATTTCTTGAGGTGTTTGATATGTTTATTAGTTTTGGAACCCAGATAGTGAAGAACAAGAGATTTGGACATGTATGGAGTTGTACGGGCAAGGTCACGATTGTGACTTCCATATTATAGTCGTGACATAAGAGAAATACCTTGAGTCACAATCGTGACTTCATATGCATGGTCATGACAGAAAGCAATCTCACAGAGTCACGATCGTAACACCAGATGCATGATCGTGACAAAAGCTTCCCAGGCATGACTTTTTCCATCTGTTTTAGGGTTTGGGGGCATTTTTTGGAAACAAAACAAGGGCAGAAACCCTTGGATCCTTTAGGACTATTTAAGAACACGAAAATACTCCAAAAAGGCAGCCACCATCTTTAAAAATTAGATCAAACAAGGAGGATCAAAAAGAATATATAAGATTTCCAGATCAAGTTCCAAATCAAGTTTTTCTTGGTTTCCTTTTGTCATTTTCATTAAACTTGATGTGTAAATTGGATTCTAAGGTTTTATTTACATTTATGATGTTTTAAATCTCTAGATTATTATTCTTGACTTGTTTTATGATTTGATTATTGTTGAATTTAATACGATATTCAAGTGTGGTGATAATTGTGCATGTCAATACATCGACAATAAATCGAGATAGTGGGCCGAAAGTAATTAGATTAGGTTGTGCAATGAGAGTTAGCAATTTAATAAGTCGCACAATTATTAGATTGTGTGAGAACTCAATTATTCAATAGATCAATTGAGAACTAGTTGAAAATGTTAGGAAGTTTTTGTGAATTGAGAGGTTGCAAAATCTGGAATTTTGTAATCACTCAGGGTTAATCAATTGGGTCTTGAGAGAGAGATTAACCAATCCCTTAGAAAATCTAAGATAACCATCTAATTGAATCAATAGTGGTTAAGGGAACAAAACACTGAAAAAAATAAATCCTAAGCCTTATCATTGATCATCCTTACATAATTGTGGCAACTCAATTGTTAGTTGATAATTCACTTAATTTTATTTGATTGCTTTAATTTCTATTATTTGCTTTCATTCAATTCATATTTCACTTCCATAGACAAAGTTAGGTTCACTTGGCTTTAACTATTTCCTCATGAAATCAACACCTTCAATACTACAAGTTTACAATCCGTATACTTGCAGATATTAAGAGTTTTATTAGAGGTAAAACTTGATCAACAACTAGTAAGAGTCTCATATACATTTCTTGCCTCATCCTTTCTTGTGAAATAGTCATATGAATTTTTCCTTCTATTTCAAAATGAATTTGGTGAATTATTCTTTGATTAATTTAATTTAAAAGATATTAATGAGAAATAAATTCATGAATGTCCTGATTACTCCCACTAAAATTTGATAATGTAAGTAAACTTTTAATGGGTTGTGACCTGAATTAACCTTGAGTTAATTTTTTAAGTTTTAGATTGCTCCTATTCAAATAAAGTCTCCTTTTATGATTCCCCATAATAAAATCATTTGATCAAGAGTTTAATATAAACTAAGTCTTCCAATTTCACCCTATTATGAAAAATCATTTTTACAAGAATGTGACATCTTGTAATTCAAATTCAGTTACTCCTTCATTACCTCATTCACCTATAAACATATGTCTTTTTGATTATTTGGAGTATCTAATAAATATAATTTTCTTCCATTTTTGATCTTACTTCCCATTAAACTTTTCATGTCAGATTTTCTACCTATCCCTAATTTATAAAGAGTGTTTGTAACTTATTTTGTGGGCACCAAGTAAGTAAGTGGCTATGAGAGATGCATCACTCCAATAGGCGATTGGTAAATTTGTTCATGTCATCATATACCTAATCATTTGTAATAGCATTACACTTCGCCCTTTTGCAAGATCATTTTGTTATAAAGTTAAAGGAATAGTCAATTGTCTTTCAATTTCTTTTTCATCATATGGCATTTTGAACTTATTATACAAGTATTCTTGTTTTGGATAAGTTCCTAATGCTTTTATTTTCTTGTCTAATAAATTCTCTACCAAATCTATATACTTTATAAAATAATTAATGCCTTTTCTTTGTGATAAATCAAGTAGATGTGACCATGCTAAGTATTATACAAGTATTCTTGTTTTGGATAAGTTCCTAATGCTTTTATTTTCTTTTCTAATAAATTCTCTACCAAATCTATATACTTTATAAAATAATTAATGCTTTTTCTTTGTGATAAATCAAGTAGACGTGACCATGCTAAGTATAGTTTATAAAAGTAATGAAATACACAATTCTACATCTTATCCTTACATTCATTCCAGCACATATGTCAGCATGAGTCAATTGTAATGGATAGAAAGCTCGTGTATTTCATCTAAATATCCTCTTCCCTAATCTATATTCTTTTATATACACAAGTTGTTGTCTTGATAACACAATGCAAAATCAATAGTATCTTTTAGACATCTCAATATTCTCTTTACTGGTTTGAATTTTCTTAGCCTAGATTAAACTAATATCTGCTCACCATTTCAACAGTGTAACAAGTATATGATCTTTTACACATTATAGAATATATGAGACTTCCAACTACACTAGGATTTAAAACTTTCTTCACTTTTTCCCTTTTGTTGGTGTCGATGGGGAAAACTTTTTACTAAGACCTTCACCTTCACCTTTAGCAATATAATTATCAATTGGTGAATAATCTCTCATACGAAATTGTTCTAGAATATTTTAAATATAAGATGCTTAAGAAAGTAACAATAATCTCTTTGAATGATCTCTTAAAACCTTAACTCGAAGAATATACATATAGCTTCACCCATATATTTCATCTCAAATTCGGATGACAACCATTATTTGATTTGCTTAATAAACTAACAATTGTTACAAGCAATCAAAATATCATTTGCATATAAAAAAAATAAAATCACAGATTTGTGTTTGGATCTTTTAATATATACATAATGGTATTCATCATTCATGTGGAAGTCATAAAAAATAATTATGTTATGAAAATAAATCTACAACTATCTTGATGACTACTTCAAATGATAAGTCAATTTTAATACTTTATACACTTTATATTATCGGTTCTCAATTTAAAAAGTAGTTGTTACATCTATTTGATATAATTCAAGATCTAAACTAGTCAATATTAAATTAATTGGTAAAAATGTCTCATCACAATTAATGCCTTTATGTTATGTATATGCTTTAGCCACATGATATACCTTGTATCTTTTACCACTACCATAAGAATTTTATTTTATTTTGAGGACCCCTTTTTTTTTTCCAATAGCTTGACACCTATTAGGGAGATCAATTGACACCTATACTTAATTTAAGCTTAAAGAAGTCATTTATTCTTTCATTACTTTAATCCACTCTTCTTTAGTATGACCAATAAGAGCCTCATATACATTCATTAGATCTTCGTTTTCTTATAGGATAATCATATGAATTTCCTTTTTAATTTCAAAATGATGTTGGTGAATTAACCAATGATTACTTTGAGAAAAATGAGGTTCACAAGAAATAGGTTTATGAATGTTCTAACTACTCCCACTTAGATTAAATACTGCAGTAAACTTTTAGTGGGATGTAATCTGAATTCACCTTGAGCTAATTCTTCAATATCTAGATTGCTCCCACTTAGCTAAAGTCCCACTATTATCGAATCATTTTGATTAAGAGTTTCACATAAAATAGTTCTTTTCCTATTATACCCTACCTTGAAAAGTCCTTTTTAAAAATGTGACATCTTGTGATTCAAATTCAGTTACTCCTTCATTACATTGTTCACCTAGAAGCACATATCCTTTTGATTATTTAGAGCATCCAATAAAGATACTTTTCTTCTCTTTTGGTCTAGGTTCCATTATTTGTTAGAGAGGTCATCAATGTAGGCAATACACCCATATGATCTTAAACTTTTCTTGTCAAGTTTTTAACTTGTTAATAACTTATATGGAGTGTTTCTAACTAATTTTATAAGTAAATGATTAAGTGCATTAGTGTTTATTAACAATGCATCACCCTTGTAGGTGATTGGTAAATTTGCTTATGCCAAATGGACATAATCATTTATAGTAGCATTCTAGTTTGTTTTTTCGTAACACCATTTTATTATGGAGTTCAAGGAATAGTAAACTATATTTCTATTCCTTTTTTGTCATATAGAATCTTGAACTTATTAGATAAATATTCTTGTCCTTGATAAATTCCTAATACTTTTATTTTCTTGTCTAATTTATTCTTTACCAAATTAATATAAATTATTAAATAATTTATTGCTTTTAATTTATGATAAATCAAATAGGCATGACCATACTAAATCTTGCCCTTAAATTTATTAGACCATATATGGTATAATAAATCAACTGCAATAGACAGGAAGCTCATGTATTTCATCTAAATTTCTTCCTTAAGATGCATTCATATACCCTTTTATAAGTAGATTTTTGCCTTTATAGCACAATGCATAATTAATAATATCTTTTAGATATTTCAATATTCTCTCTACTACTTTCCAATATGCTTGTCCTAGATTTGACTTATATCTGCTAATCATTTCAACAACATCACAAATATCTGGCCTTGTACACAACATAGCATATATGAGACTTCCAACTTCACTTAGATAGGAACTTTCTTCATTCATTCGTTTTGTTTTGGTGTTGATAGGAAAAAAATTCTTGCTAAGATATTAACCTTTAGTAGATGCTAAAAGAAGGTGTAGTAAAGCATAATTTTGTCTAATTAATGAAACAATATGAAAAACATAATTCCAGTTAACATTATCATAAGACTTCTTCATATCAACTTTCAAAATTCTAACCCCTTTTATATTTGCTTAGAATAACCCTTCATAAACTTTTACATGAGTAGAATGTTATTACCCATTTCTCTACCAGGTATGTAAGCCCCTTATTCACTATCCACTTAATTGTTTAGAATCAATATTAGTCTACTTACCAGGATTTTGGAGGCAATTTTGTTGATGGTGTTACAACAAGAAATAGGCTTGAAGTCTCCAATATGTTTTTTCTCACCAACTTTAGGAATGAAAGTGATGAAATTGCTATTAATATCCTTGTGCATCCAATTCTTTTCAAAGACATATAGGACAACATCCTGTGTCATATATTTAGTGATAAGCCAAATTTTCTTAAAGAATAACATATTAATGCCATTTGGTCTAGGTGCTTTATGAGGACTTAAACATTTTACAACCTCTTAATTTCTAGTCTTATTATAGGCCTGGAAAGGATTTTAGCTCACTGGAAGAGATGGTTCCAATAATTATGCTTTCAACAATTTAATTAAACAATAAGCATTTGTAAGGGCATTCATAAAGCCAAATAAGTAGTTGAAAGCATCTTGCTTCAGCAAGTCTTGATTGTTAATGATTTGATTGTTAATCAATAAATTGGAGATTCTGTTTGCACATTTCCTAACAATCATTGATTTGTGAAAGAAAGTAGAGCTCTTATCACCCTTTTTGAGCCATTTAATTCTTGATCTTTGGTTTATGAAAAAGTGATCATAATTCAAAGCCTTTGAGAGATTAAACCTAGTTACCCTGAGCATTCTGCAATATGGATTTTTATATAAATAATCTTGTACAAAAGACAAAGCCCTTTTAGTTGTAGCAATAAAATGATGAACATTTCTTACATTCTCCCTATATAGCAGTTTGAGACCTTGTTTGAAAATTTTCAATCTTTGCACATATTTATGCCGCTTTGAACTATATGCCTCATTACATATACCTTTCCATAGAGCATCCTCAATGCTTGGAACATTAACAAAAAAATTGTTAAATCTAAAAAGGTATTTGAATCTTACAAATTCTGTCAAGGTGATTGTTAGTGAGTGATCTGACAAGCTAGTATTGGGAAACACTGTGAAGTAGTTTAGGAATTGTTGAAAATAGTCAAAATTGGCTAAACTTCTATCCAATTTTTTCCTGATAAGTTTAATCCCTATTGTTTGTTGATGCAAGTGTAAAAATTCCTCTAGATATCATATTAGAGACTTCAAAATCTATTAAACATTACCTCAATTCATAATAAGGAGTCTTATTCTCATAAAGGCCCTTAACTTCATTTGAAGAAATAATAGCATAAAATCACCAGCTAGTAGCCACGATTTCTGCATTTATTTAAAATCCTTCTAATAACATCCCAAGAGCTTACTTCTTTGATATTCATTATTGTAAGCATATAAGAATGAACTCTGATAGGTAATTCTTGTGATTTTATAGAGAACATTAGTTTGCAGATACTTCAACTGAATGGCTATAATAGAATACCAAGATTCTTCCATTAGGGTGTTGATTAAAATTAGAAATATCTTTCCAATTATTACTAAGCAACTTCAAGATATCATAACTAACAACTCTGATTTTAGATTCCAAAATAGCTAGAAGATCATGTTTATTCTCAATAATAAAGTCTCTAATAAGAAACCTCTTAGCAAGAGCATTAGCTCCTTTAATGCTTCAAGGTACAACCTTTATGTCTTTTTGCTTTGAACAGGTGATTTCTTTTTCTTACTCTCACCCTCCTTGTAAGTAACTTATTCCTCTGTTTTCTCCGTCCTTGGAGTATTCAACAATACTTCCTCTCTATTCAGTGCATTTGAGGAATTTTATGCTTATGATGATTCATTCATAATTTAAGATACCTTTCTGTCATTGTTTTCTGCATGTTTAGCTAGCATTTTCCCCACTTCTTGATCTATCTTGTTGCTGTGATCAATATCATCAATTTTATCAACATTCTTGAGTTCATTAAACAAACCTATCTTGAAAAACTTGCTAGTAGGAGTCCATTTCATTATAGGCCCATGAATGTTATGTTTATATGAATAAGTGACTCTTAAACTATCCTCTATGGATTCAAGTTGTTCATTCAGTCTTACAATGGTTTTAGTTTATAGTAAATGAGACATAAAGCTAACCATAACATATAATCTTGCATAGTTGATTTTATATACCTCAATTGTTGCTTGATCCATACAAATGGGTTTGCTAATATATCTAGCCGGATAACTTAACCTATTGGTTATCCAATATTTTAAAGGAACATCATGAATATTGATCTATAAAGGTATGTTATCTTGCTTAATCTCCTCAATTTTTAGACCTGACCACTACATTTATAATATAATTGGTTTTCTTTGAGCATGCCAAGGACCTGCTTCAAGCACCTCTCTAGCATTCTCCTTACTTGTGAATTTAGAAAAAGAAAGTATCATCACTATTGAAAAGGATATCCATCAAACCATAGTGCTTCCAGTTGGTCATTGCCTAATGCTTCATCACTAGGAAAGCTATTATCTTACCAAGGAAAAAGCCTATTAATGTTGCACACCATGTTTGTGCCCCTACTATTAGAACTTCAATAGAAGGCGATACCACTACTTGATCTTTAACTATGCCTGGGGGAAAGTAGCTTAATATAGCATGAGGGAGGTCATCATCGGCCACTTACAGCTATGTTTTCTTAAAATTTGAGGAGATGATAATGCCAAAAGTCGGCTGAGGAGCAGCTTGTAGTGGTGGTTGAACTAAAACACAAGGAGTTTAAGTTGAACTTAAGGGCAGGAAACCATTTGAAGTGTCCATTTGTCCAGTAGATAAAGACAAGACACAACAGTTAAAATATGAGGATTTATAGTTGATATATGGTCTTATGGAATAGGATTTGATAACGAAGAAATTTTGAACGAAAGGATCAAAACTCACGGTAGAATCCCCTATTGTTGAAAGATGGGGTCCAAAAATCTATCTGAAATTTATTTTTTAAGTGTATTAGCAACACTTTTGTTAATCAGTTGATTAAATATAAGGAAAGGCTATGTAGCAAGATCTCCGATTGGGTGAGCCCAAACTCTTTTTTGGCCTCAAGTGAGACTTATATTGTATTGCATTATATTGTCTTGCTTGTAGTTGTGTGTAGTAGATAAGAAGATAGTACACACTCGAAGTAAGAAGGCTGATAGAAGATGAAGTAGATAGGATAAAAAAGGTAGCACAAATTGTAATATCCTGCCTCTGAAAATTGTTAAGAGATTAAACTGTTTGAGTCATATGAGTTATTCCATTTAAGAATTTATGAGGTGCACATGTATAATATTCGTATACATATATGAATCATGGTTTATAAAACATTGCATGATAGTATATGCACTTAATTGACATATTCTAGGGTATGGAACAAAAATGAATGTGATATGAATGTACATTCTCAATGTTTTTCATTTTGATTTACCAATAATATGAATTCATGGATTCTAATTAGTGAATTGGGAATTTATTGTTACAATTGAGTAATTGATGAGGTGATATGTGCATCTAGTTTAAGAAAAATGTTAAAAAGCAAGACAAATTTATACATGGGAATTTAGGTTGATTAGGCTTATGAAAAAGTGACATGTGGCATTAGGAATAAGTGACAAATGGCTTAGTTAAATGGATGGCAAGTGGCTTGAGTATAATTGCAACAGGTGTCCCTTTAAGTTTATGACAAAGGGAACTTTAGACTTGTGACATGTGGAGCAATAGAATGGTGACATGTGTAGCTTTATAAATGGTGACATATATAGCCTTACAATTGGTGACATGTGTAGCCTTACAATTGATGACATGTGTAACCTTACAAGTAGTGACATATGGAGGCTTAAAATGAGTAACATGTGGAGCCTAAAGTAAGTGACACATGGAATAATAGAATAGTAACATATGGACCAATTGAAGGATAACATATGTACCAATAGTGTGGTGACATATGGACCATTGGAATGGTGGCACATGGATTATGTTGGACCCCGATTTCGGAGCCCAACATTCGAAGTCATAAAATGTGAGCATATTATCCTATAGGTTATTTCTATGAAACCTCATTAGCTATCATCCCACAAGGGTGGTGTGTCTACACTAGTCAAACATCAAAACAACCTCATTTCTCCTATTTTATAACAGATTTTGTTCTCAATCATATTGAACCTGTTTCGGGACCATTGGCATAACTTTCACTAGAGTTATCAGATTAAAGTTATTCTTAGAGGATTTAAAAGAGAACTTCAATATTTACAACTTTCATGCAGATCTTGAAGATAGATTCTATCATCTAGAGGGTCAAAACTAGATCAGACGATAGGGTAGACGATTCAGTCTATCGTGGACTAGACGATAGGGTAGACGATTTGGGAACATTGGCGTAACTTTCGCTAGAGATATCGGATTAAGGTCATTCTTAGACGATTTGAATGAGAACTTCAAGATCTACAACTTTCATGAGACCTTGAAGATAGATTCTATCATCTAAAGTATCAAAATTTGACCAGATAATAGGATAGAAGATTCAGTCTATAGTGGACCAGATGATGTGGTAGATGAATTGGGAAAATTAGCATAACTTTCTCTATAGATATTGGATCAAGATTATTCTTAGATTGTTTGAAATAGACGTTCAAGATCTACCACTTTCATGAAGACCATGAAGATAGATTTTGTCATCTTGAGGGTCAAAATTGGACTAAACGATATGGTAGACGATTCAGTCTACAGTGGACTAGACGATAGGGTTGGCGAATTGGAAAAATTGCCATACATTTCTCTATATACGTCTGATCAAAATCATTCTTTAATGGTTTTAACAAGAACTTAAATATATACAACTTTTATGAAGACCTTAAGGATAGATTCTTGTTAAGTCAGAATTTTGACTTCACGTATAAGACGATTTTGATGACAAACAAACTTGAGACAGAATGAAAAAGAAGA
>JANZLH020000044.1:1752149-1762407 GCA_026770325.2 Erythroxylum fimbriatum
CACTGTTGATAATTATAATATAATTAATTAGTTAATTAATTAAATTATAATTTATTTAAAAATTAATATAATTAATAGATCAATTAATATTTAGTATTATTGACTAATTAGCTAATATATTTTTTTGTCTTTTTTTAATATTTAGATGATCGAATTCACAATAAAAAAGAGGCCTATATAGGAATTTTGATAGGCAATCTTCAATATGAAAAAATTTTGTTTAATATCTATCCTAAGATCTTATAATATGCAAGATAAAGATTTTTATAGAACGCTCTCTTTAATCCAGGACTTTAAAAGAAAAGATCTAATTAAAGATGGAAATAGACCATATTCTATATTCTATTACATAGATGATATCTTATGCCTTATCAAATAGTCATCGGAATGTTTTGCAGACAAAGTTATCATTGATTTTCCAAAATTATTTTCGAAAGTTGAAAGAATATATCCTCCTTATATAGCAAATATAGAAGACCTTGAAGAAGATTTTTCATTAGATTTACAACAAATATCATTACTAACTATTACCTAGATTATCTTATTCAGAAACTTGTGTTTCAAATAGTAAAAGATATGCTAATGCTTTAATTAGAGGAGATAGAAATATAAGTTCTAATTATAAAATTAAATGAGCATATTTTGATGGTACAAATTATGTCCCTTATAATATTTTAATCGATACTGAAGCTAGTGGAAGTTACATTAATCATAATCTAATACATAATTTGATAATTTTCCAACTAAGTGAACCTTATTAATATATAAATTTCAATAGTGAAATTCATCAAATAGATACTGCAATAGAAACAATTATTAAGATAGGAGATAGTAAAATACCTATATGATTATTAGTTGAAAATGAAGAATTCAATTTAAAAGTAATGCTAAGCACTAGTTTTTTTCGAACAAGTTCAATCTTATATAAATAACTCGACATGGAATACAACTATCCTACAACAATAATATAATATATATTCCTAGATAATAACTAGTCCTACTAGTATTTATATTCCAATCAGAATAACTTATAAAGATTATAATAAAGATTATAAAGTTTAATACTTTGCCATTTATGTGAGTGGTAGTGTTGGTTCTTGTTTATGTAAAGTAACTTGTTTTCTTGTATAATATCATGAAACCTTAAAAAATATAATCAGACTAAATATTTCTAATAATAAGATAAATTTATCCACAAGAATTCATCTACCTCAAATCTTATTAGAATCATTTTTCATAAAATATCCACCCTTTTATTTTTATGATTTTGGAACTGATATTCTTTTAAGAAATAACATTCTCCAATTATTTCATAAGATTTTGATAGTATTAAACAGCGAATTACTTGTAGTTATTGAATTATAGTTAATTGAATAAGAACTGCCTATATCTTGTAGTGCTCATTCCGTTACTTGGAGTGCTCATTCTGTTACTATAAACCTGAATGCTTGTAGGTGAGCTTCAACACAAAATGCAGTGATTATTTGAACCACCTACTCCACACACCAGGCTATATGTTTCCGGTTACAGAAACTCAATGAGCCACTATGTACTTACATACTCTTAAAGGGGAAAGAAAAGAAGAGAGACAGAAATCAGTCTATAGCCAAATCTAACCTCATACATAAAGGACGTAATGCAGGGTATTCATCGCCATTTTCAGGTTGATGTTCTGAAGAAGAAAGCACCAGGATGAAAAGACAATGTACTTTCTTGGCAAACATCTTTGCCAATAAGAAAAGCATCATTTGTTATTAGGTTGTATGTGCAAAAACTGGCCATAATATTTTCTCATAAATACTTTTGTACAGATTAACCGGATAACATACACAACAAAGATCTAGAAGTCACGCTCTTTATTTGGAGCTTGTCAGTTCATGAACCTAATCTGCAAAATTGATTCAAGCTCAATTGCAATAGAGTAAAAGAGAAACCTTTCCCCGCAATGCGATTAAAAGATTGCAGAACTTTAAATACCAGATATATACATACAGCCTCATTTATCTGTTTGAACAGACAATTTTCTTTATAACAGGACTTCTTGAACTGCATCTTTATCCTATCACAGAGTAGCACAGTTTCAGGAAAAGTTTTAGGAAATTTTGCAGGTAAAGACTATGCAGCACAAAGCATTAATAGCAAATGCATGACACCAGAACTTATGCAGTGAATTACTCTAAAAGAGCTTAATTGCTAAAAGATTCATAGTATACTGGACATGATGTATAGCATGGTGACATGTTAATTTGAAGTTTTTTTTTTAAATCAAAAACCAAACCAAGATATCATGAGAAAGAGGTAAATTCTTAGATCCCCCATTCATGTTTCTAGAACAAATTCATACCCATAGAAGACATGTAAAAGCTGATAGTAAGTCAATTAACTACTAGTAACAAAAGCACCATAAAACCTACAGCACGCCATATTATTGTGAGTCAACAAAGATTTCCAGCTTTCTAATCATCATAAATTAATTTACTATGCATGATAAGAAACGAATTCACAAGAACTTAAAATCTCTGAAATCCAATTAATACTTGTAAAATGCTATATTCTCTGCCACAACTAATTGATTCTATCTAAAAAGCCACATTAATTCTACCCAAGAACTTTATTCCTAATATTAACAAGAAATCTATCCTTGGCATCAAAATGAAGCACCTTTTAATTATCGGCAGCACAACTTTATTTCTATTATTTGATCCAGATATGAAATTCATATTGGAAATATATATTTGGCTAATTTTTTGTTATGATAGTGCCAGTGGCTTATTCATAGATGCAATGATGTTTCAATCATATTTCTAACTTGTCATCTTATACTCCAAGCCAACAGTTCATGATCACCTAAAAGATAAGAATCTAACCATCCATAGAAGTACTAGCATGGATCAATATTTCTCCATTCTGACATGAGTGGGATACTCAATGTCATTCTTTGTCCAATCACATCGACTGGTACATACTCTGGCTTTAGTTCCCTCAAAACTCTTTCCAAATGCATATCCTATAGCTGCACTGTAAACAGATTTATTTGGGTGTCTATAAAAATTCAGATTTCCTATGGAAACACCACCTCTATCTCTGGCAAAAACTGGGGGAACTATGACAGCACAATGACTATTATAAATACACTTACATAAAGAGGGACACACAGAGAGAGATAGAATTCTAATAGAAAAACTTATTAATTTATAGGACACAACCTTTTTATTCAGAAATGTATAATAGAAACAACATGGAAACTCATATCGCACTCATAAGTTAAAAGAAGTTATCTTTGATGCAGTGCTTCAAGAAGCCAGAGATTTAATTTAAGCACGGACTTGATTTGTTTCCAAGTTAAGAGATAAGTATTTTTAAGAAATTTGCGCCAGAACAAAAAACACACAAATGTTGTATGAAGGAGACGCTCTAAATAAATGCTATATTATATTGTGAACTTAGCTAAAAGTCAAGAATGGAGAAACTACTCACCATGCAAAACTCTCAGGTATCACATATGTACAACAAACAAACTGGAGAGGCACAGAAAATGTCCTTGCTTAATGAACTGGTCCAGAAACCCAATTCCAATTGTAGGGCAACTCTTCCTTCAAGCAGCCACAGGAATTTCTATATTCGCTTTGAAAGGGACGGTTTTTCGATAAGATAAGAAGCTGAGGTCCTCTGATGCCATTTGTATAACACGAGAGGCTTCATTAGACATCCCGGCCTTCAAAAGGCAAGATATCAATGAACCTACAGTGATGTTATATGGCAAACATCCAATTGCCAACATCTTATCAAAAAGATTGATTGCTTCACTTATTCTCCCTTTCACACTATGCCCAATAATAAGAATGGTGAATGTCACTTTATCTGGGTAGCATTTCTTCTCCACCATCTCCGCCACAATTACATTTGCCTCATCCACATTACCAGCCTTGCAGAAACCATCAATCACTGGGTTGTACATAAATGGTTTTGGAATGATATTAGTACATTTCAACTGTTTCAGTAAATCACGAGCCTCATGAAGTCTATTATCCCTGCATAGAGCATTAATGAGAACAGCATAGGTATAAATGTTTGGACATATCTTTTCTGTTTTCATCACGTCCCAAAGCTTCAAACCCAGGCTCACTTCTCCAGTTCCACAATAACCATCAATTAAAGAAGTGAAAGTAACTACATCCGGTCGGCAATTAAAAGAAATCATCTTTTCATACATAGATTTTGCTGCAACCATGTTGCCACTTTTGCCAAAGCCATCAATAAGAACATTAAAAGTGATGACATTTGGATTAATTCCTGACAAAATCATCTCCTCAAAAAGAACTGAGGCCTCCTGCATCTGACCAAGCTTGCAAAACCCGGAGATAATAGATGTATAAGTTACAACATCTGGTGAACAAGAATCTCTAGACTTAACTTCCATCAATAAATCACACCCTCTAACTACATCATTAGCTTTACATAATCCATTTATAAGAGTGTTGTATGTGACCATATCAGGAAAACATCCAAAACTCCCCATGTTGTCAAAAATTTCAAAGGCCTTATCAACTTCCCCTAGCCTGCAAAGACCTCGGATAAGAATATTGAAAGTCCAAGTATCTGGTGAAGATTGTGGTGCCAAATGATCTTTAAGTAGGCCAATTGCCTCGTGGACTCTATTTCTTTTAACCAACTCATTGAGCAAGTTATTATACACAAAAGAATTAATTCCGCTGTCCTCACGTTCAACCTCTGAAAGAAATTTCTTGACAGTGTCAAACTTGCACACTTGAGCATAAGAAGTCACCAAAAATCCTAGGAGAGCACTGTCAAACGAGTGTCCATCACTCTTCATGTAGTCATATGTTTCTGTTGCCAAATCATGGAGCCCCATTTGGCATAAGGACCTCAAAAGTAAACTATAAGTCCAAAAACAATGACTGAGATTCAAATTCAATCTACTGAATTGCAGAAACTCCAAGCCCAATATTGGGTTGTTATACCGTTTAATTACCTCAAACGCGATTAAAGGCGTTAGCTTATCACGTAAATAACCCAAGCAAGAATCTTTAGAACGTGAAGTGGCAAAAAGGGTTGATACAACTTTAACTAACCAAGCCTCAGGGCCTTGTATTACCTCTGTCTCAATAAACGCCCTAGATCCACCAAAAGTGGGAGTATGAAAATAGGCAATGGCGATCCGGGAGGCTTGAACCCTGAAAGGTCTGATAGCTAATGATATGGGGGTCATCTGCAACCCCACACCATCACCATGCTCTACAGTTAATTTAAGCAAGTCTAACAAATCCATGGCTTTACCTTCTCGGATCAAAATTCTCCACCCCCAAATCTTCATCCCAGAGAAATATGTAGTCATAAACAGAAACAATAGCTGGATGCAGAAACCGTTTTGCAAACCACCTGAAAATGAAGTATAGTGTAAGGGCTCATTCAAACAAGCTTAAGCAAAGAAGAAAAATCAATTAGTCCTCCGAAGCACATTAAATTTGCTACCTTGAAGAAAACCTCATTGCAGGTTGAAAAACAACAGGTGCACTTTAATTGCAGATCCGAACATTAGAATCTAGCACATGAAGTCAAAAAAAATCCAAAAGGGGAAAGACTAATGCCACTTGCTTTTAATATTGTTCTCATCAGAAAAATATTCAGTTTATTCAATTTAACCTCCGTAAATCCTTACGACAAGAACACAATCTCTAGATTCAGAATCTACCGGCCGCTCTAGTGAAACTCAGTAATCAGATTGAATAGAGAAAACCCAACCGGAAGGACGACTACAGTGGTTAAAAAAAAGGGTTATCTCACACAGCAATAAAAAATCTCAAGAAATAATCCTCAAATCGTTATCAGAATCATCATCAGATGCTAAAAAGCAAATATTGCACAACCTTACCCAAGCAATAGTATAAATCACCTCAAGTTGATAGAAAAATCAAAACTTTTCAGAACCCCATCAGATATATGCGCAATGTACGAATAACCCAAAAGGATTAATGCATCAAAACGGCCAATGAACGAATACCCATTAGCCCAATCCAATTAAATCTTGAAATTTTCCGCCTCGTAACGTATAAGCACTAACATAGTTAGAAAGGATAAGAGCGATAGAGATAACGTATGCTTAGGCATGTGTACAACCAAAATCACCAATAAATACTTTTTTATGTAATAGTTTAGACACATAGACACATAGAAATACAAAGCATTTCTCTTACTCATCCATCTCGACATTTTTAAAAACTTGTTTTCAAATTGAAGATGTCAAACTCTTACCACCTTGAGTTTAAAGCAGAGTGTTAACGTATATAACAGTAGCAAATTATTAGGGATATGTCTTATATAACAATAACATATATGTATAACCAAAATCATCTATAAATACTCCTCCATGTAATAATTTAGACATACAAAAATACAAAGCATTTCTCTTACTCGAGGTTCTTTCCTTTCTATATGCGTAAGGCATCTAACTCAGCTCCAAGTCATGGATCGTCTATAAAAAGAATTGAAAGGTCTAAAATTATCCTATGCTACCCAAATCCTCATCTCATCTCATTAACACCAATGAAGCTGTACTGAAGCACAAGTAAACTACAAAAAAAGCCACACATTTTATGGGAAACAAACAATAAAAAAAAATGCAAATCTGTTCACTACCAACAATCAGAAACAAATGCAAATATATTCACTAACTACTAAACATCATTCAGATCTCCAATTTTACCACCTTTAGAAACCAGTGCAAGCATCTAAAAGAAGAGGAATCCCATAACCAAGCAAACAACTTTAAAGTTCCAAAGACCAAAAAATAAAGATTTAACGACAACCTAGAAATGATAAATAGCCAAGCGTGCGTCTCGGTGGTGACTCCTCACGTGCGTCCCTCTCTGCGCTCAAGCGTTGCGCGCGTAGTCTGCGTGATGCGTCCCTGGTGGTTGTTCTCCCAAGCTACGTGCGTCTCGGTCAGCTCCTCTTGGTGCCTGCGTGGTGCGTCAGCCCCTGAAGCTCTCCCCGCTAGTGCGTCTTGCTTGGTGGGTCAGCCTAGTGGTCAGTCTTCTTTTGCAGTTGCGTCAAGCCTCCACTGATGGTGCATTCCCCTTGGAGCGTCATTTTGGTGGCGCCGGCTGCGTCTCTACGTTGTTTTGCTGGTCGCCTCTGGTGTTCACGCCTGTAGCTTTCCCTGTTTTTGTGACGTGATTAGTTCCTCACCCAATTAAAACCTCCAAGCATTAAAACATAGCCCTCATTCGTTTATGCCCTTTCTGCCCTGCTTGTGTTGTCGTTTAATGATGCTCCTTAGGATTATTTTAAATTTTAATTTATTTTTTCAAAGGAATGGAATATTAAATTAAATTAATTTGTCTATTCAATTCTAAAATTAAGATAATTATTTTTCTTAATTTGATTCAGATTAATAATTATATTGATTCTTAACTAATTAAATGTAAAAGTATTTTATTTAATTTTAAAAATAGTTTTCTTTTAATATTAGAAAATATGTTCTCAATTTTGTTTGGCTAATAATAATTGATGAAATAGAACATTAATATGTTCTCAATTTTGTTTGGCTAATAATAATTGATGAAATAGACGTTAGTCATTAGTATGATTTATGTCTCTAGTTTCTTATACCTTGCTTCTATATTGATACATGATATAAAATATATGAAAATCCTTAGGCGGGAAGTTTAAGTTTATACAGCTTATTTTTTGAACTATAAATCTATGTAGTTTTGCATTTGTAATAGATTTACTTAAAGTAGAATCATTCAGTCTGGATGTTTTTGCCCATTTGCTGCATTAATAACATTTACAGATTTATTCCTCAAGAATAGCATCTAAAACTAGAAACCCAAAAAGCTACTGTCAGAAATAACGTGGATAAAATTCACTATTTGGATAACAGATAAATATAAATAAGACAATTTTGCAATTGTGGGTTCTTGAAATAGTAAATAAGGGGTATTAGATAGGTGATCTTGAAGAAAACCGGCAGGTTTTTTAATCTCATTCTTTTTAGCAAAATTATTAGAAACAAAAGGAAGTGGATTTAGAACTTTGGGGAATTTAAAAAAAAAATAATAACTATATTTCATCTTCGGCAAAAAGAAATTATATGAAACCTGCTTATTAATTTTCGGATGATATCATTCCCAATTCATTTTTTCCCTTTTAAATTAGTGATGATTGTCACTTTACGGGAGAATTACAAGATGTTGGTATGCCAATTTTAATTGTCGATTGCTGATTTAATTGATGATTTGAGTGTTGATTTTAATTGCCCATTTTCGCCCAATTCATTGTTTCCCACTTCCACTCACTAACTGATGTGTTGGTAATTATTCCAGTTTGCAAGTTGATAAAATAATTGATAATAACATAATTAATACTTTGTCCATGATTAAATCTAATCAAACCATGTGCATTGGCTATCATACATCTAATACATTTAAGCTCATATAATAGCTTTTTCCAGCATGTTCGAAAATTAAAATCATTTAATTTCATATTTTTAAGAAGTAAACAAAAATCATTTCATTATTTAGTATTCTAGAAAGTAAAAGCTTTCACACTCTTTATTTTTTACTAGTTATTTAAATATTTAATTTTATTTTGTACTGATTGAACCATTTGCTTATGTATATGTTGAATTTCTCTAGCATAAGGGTGTGATTGATCTAAGAAGATGACGATGGACAAGGATATGTAATGACGATGGATAAGGATTGGGTACATCTTAGTAGGTAAGGAAAATAAAAAAGTACACACCTTTTAGGTTATGAAGTAATAACGAGTGTCCTTGACATGGTTTTACATATTTTCTTGTTTTTTTTTATTTAATAGAACTACAGATGCATACATGCGAGGTGCTTGGAATTTTGTAAAGATGGTTGAAAATAATGCAGGGAACCAAAAGAAGATTTTATGCCCTTGTATAGATTGTCGCAACTTAAGTCATTAAGAAGTAGAACTTGTTTATGAGCATCTGATTATACGAAGAATGGATCCTACATATACAAATTGGTTCCATCATGGTGAAAGGCAAAATATAAGAGAAACTTCTACTTAAGTGAAGACTTCAGATGTTTACAACTTATTTGCAACTACATATATGGAAGACAAGGATTATGCATCACCTTCAAAAGAAAGAAGAGACAAGGATTTCATGCAATTGTTGGAAGATTCTGAAACTCTTTTATTTTCAGGTTGTACAAAGTATACCAAAATGTCAGTCCATGTAGCGCTATATAAACACAAAGTTACAAATGGTTAGACTGACAATAGTTTTAATGGCCTTTTGGAGATGCTAGAAGACATGTTACCAGAGCATAATTTGATTCTCAAATCTATATATGTTGTGAGAAAATTTCTTAAGGAATTTGATTTGGGATATAAGAAGATTCATGCTTGTGTGAATGATTGTTGCTTGTTCAGGAAAGATATAGATACAATATTGGAAAGTTGTCCAAAGTGTGGCTCTTCAAAATGGAAGGTAGATGGTTGAACAAAGAAGATTAGAAAAGGTGTCCCAGCTAAAGTTTTGAGATACTTTCCTATAATACCAAGGTTTATAAGGATGTTCAAGTCACCAAAAATGGCTGAAGAATTACAGTGGCATTTTAAACACAAAAGTGAAGACGGCAAGATGCGTCACCCAGTGGATTCCGTAATGTGGAACTTGGTTAATGAAAAATGGCCTGTTTTTTCAGATGATCCTAGAAATCTTAGACTTGGCCTGGCAGCTGATGGATTCAATCCCTTTTCAAATATGAGCACAGCTTACAGTTGTTGGCCTGTGATGCTTGTTACATACAATTTGCCGCCTTGGTTATGCATGAAAAAAGAAAATATTATGTTGACTTTATTAATCCCAGGACCTAAGCAACCTGGTAACGACATTGATGTTTACTTACAACCTCTGGTAGAAGATCTACAAGAATTATGGAATAATGGTGTAAATGTTTATGACTCATACAGTAAATCTTACTTCAGTTTGAAGGCTATTTTGCTCTGGACAATAAATGATTTTCCAGCCTACGGAAATCTCTCTGGATGTACAATAAAGGGAAAAGTAGCATGTCCTTTGTGTGGTGACAAAACGCATGCTCAATGGTTAAAACATAGTAAAAAATTCTCCTATATGGGTCATAGGAGATTTTTGTCACCATCTCATACTTATAGGAAAAAAAAAGCTTGGTTTGATGGAAAGGAAGAAAAGGGAAGAAGCCCTGTGATCATGAATGGTACAAAAATTTTA
>JANZLH020000044.1:1788701-1802615 GCA_026770325.2 Erythroxylum fimbriatum
ATGTAAATCACATTACATATACGAAATACATGCATTTATTAAAGGAATACCTCATAATATATTATTAACAACTCATACTGTTAATACATGAATCACAAATGTTCATTGGCCTAGGGCACACTACTAACAATCACTTGCTTGTATTTAAACAACTCATCAATCTATGCCCATCAAATATAGCATATCCTAGGCAAGCCACATATTCAGGATTTACATAATTTATTCTCAACCTATTATAAGTCAGACTCTATTTAATTTCATTAACATGATTTATTTATCATAATATTCTTAATTATACTTATACATAACTGAAAGTTTCAATTATCAAATTTTTCCCTGAATTATCAAGCGATACATCTCATAATACGTAACAAAATATAAATGCAGTACTTTGTTACTTATTTATGTAATAAATAAACATAATTCATATATTTTAGAAAATCATATATGTAATTATTAATCATTAATTTAATTAATGACTAATTAAGTTATAATTCACTATAAAGTAATTCATTAATAACAAAATTCAAAATTTTATGAACAATATACTATTCTAAGAGTACAAGCTAAAGTTATCCTTAGCTAATTTTCAAACTCAACTAATTAATAAGTCCAATACACTCCTTAATCCATCCATTGGACGTAAACATTACAAAATTCTATAAGACTTAGTTAAGAAATTTTTTTAACCCAATTACACTTAGCAATCCAAAATTATTCCATTGTCCATTTTATTCTTAATTATTAAAATGTCCTTGCTTTACCTAACCATCATAATTACTAAAATATTCTTAACTATTAAAAATCCTATTTTACCCTTTTTATTATTAAAAATATACCTTTCTAGGAATTAAATTTCAATTTTACCCTTAAGTTTTTACATTTTCTATTTTGTCCCTTAATATATACTAAAATTTCCTAAATTATCTTCTTCTTCTTCATCTCCTCTTCTTCTACCTTCTCTTTTCTCATTTTTCAACCACTTTTTCTCCTTTTCTTTTTCCATGACTTCAAAATTATTATATCAAATAATCACAATATACTTTCTAACTATAAACTAGTTTAGGAAGATTAAAAATGACAAATAAAAAGCATTGAATTGTTGTCAGAAAAGTTTTACCTATATGTAGTTCTATATCTTTTTAAGGGATTTTTGGGTTGTTAATTTCTACAATTTTGTCACTAATTTACTTCAAAGCAAACAAAATGAGGAAATACATGAGAAAAGCTTCACGTGCAAGAAAGATTGTGCATTTTTATATACACTTACTAGCTAAAAGAAATGAAGAAGAAAAAGAAGAAGACAACTTTTCGTTGGGTTTCTTATTACCCATTTATTGTCTTCTAATTTATACTCTCCTCTGTTTAATTTTTTTTATGGGTTAGGTTAGTTTTGTTAAAGTAGTTGGGCTCTCTTTTTCTTTTTGTGGGCTTTACTATTATTTACCTTAAAAGAATTTTGTCATCGAAATTAAATTACATACTTGAGGATCTAAATAAATGAAGATACTGACATTGAACTTCATCTTTTACCTCCCAAATAGGCAATCTTATGACTCCATAAAACTCACACCATCGAAATTACCTATCTCCTTAATTTCCTAATTTGCCTATCTAATATTTTTACTGGCTCCTCATTATATGTCATATCATTTGCAACTTCGAACTCGGGCCTCATTGTAACATGGCTAGGATCCAATTGGTACCGTCTCAACATTGACACGTGGAACACATCATAAATATGTGATAATTCTAGAGGTAAGGCTAATATGTAAGCTAACGATCCCACATGTTGCACGATTTCATATGGCCCGATGTATCTCGGACTCAACTTCCCTCTCCTACCATACCTTAAAATCCCCTTAAAGGTGATACCCATAGAAATACCATATCTCCAACATTGTACTTCATCTCTCTCGATGTTGATCGATATAATTCTTTTGTCGATCCTGAGCTGCCTTAAAGTATTGTCTTACCACCTTTATTTCTCCATCATCTCTTGAACCAACTCTGGTCCCTTTGACAATATGCCATCCTCTATATCCTAACATATCAGATCTCTACATCGCTTTCCATATAGTGCCTCAAATAGAGCCATATTGATGCTGACATGATAACTATTATTATATGCAAACTTCATCAAAGGTAGATATATATCCTAACCATCCTCAAAGTTCAACACACAAGCTCTCATCATGCCCTCCGATGTCTTAATCGTACGCTCCAATTGTCCATCCAATTGAAAGTGAAATGCAGTGCTCAAATGTAACCTAGTCTCTAAAACTGTTTGTAAACTCATCCATAACTGAGAAGTAAACCATATATCTCAATATGATACAATGGATATTGAAACCCTGTGTAACATTATAATCTCATTAACATACCTTGGTTGGCTTGTCCAAGGATTATGTCTGTTGTATTGGTAAGAAATGAGCTAATTTAGTCAACCTATCCATAATCACTCAAATTGAATCATATCTACATATAGTACTCGGTATTGCCACCACAAAATCCATCGTAACCTTCTCCCACTTTGACGAAGGAACGGCTAAGGGTCTTAATTTTCCTATTGATGCCTGATGCTTTGCCTTGACCTGCTAACTGGTCAAACACCTCAACATAAACTCTGCCACATCTTTCTTCATTGTCGACCACTAGTAATAAGGTCTCAGGTTATGATACATTTTTGTAATACCAGAATGCATAGCATATGGTTCATTATAAGCTTCCTTCGGAATCTCCTCTCTCAGTCCATCTATATTTGGTACACAAACTCACCTTCCAATCACCAACACTTTACATGCTCTCACTGAAAAGTTAGTCTCGCTACTGTATTGCACCCACTCTCTCATCCACATTAGATAAGAATCCTTAACTTGTGCCTCTCTAATCCTATCTCCCAAATCTAGTTGAACCTGTAATGTTGCCAATAAAACACTTATATAATCAATCTCCAATCTTATGTCTAGTTCTCTCATCTCCACCAATGGTGTCATACTATGTTCGCTTAAACTAGCCATTACACCTGAGCTGTTCATATTTAAAGCATCTGTCGTTACATTAGTCTTCCGTAATCCTTCAACAACTTGATCTATCTTCTCTGTCTTAAGTTTAGCTCCCTATAAGTTAAGATATAATTGAGGCTCTTTTGATCTGTAAGGATTATGAATGTCTTCTCATACAAATAATGTCTCCAAATCCTAAGAACATGCACAATTGTTGCTAACTCTAGATCATGAGTAGGATAATTTAACTCATGCAATCTCAATTGAAGAGAGGAATAAGCTAGCACTTTCTTATGTTATATCAATACACTCCCCAAACCCACCCTCAAAACTCTCCTGACATTGATTGGTCCACTGAAACTGAATTCCTTTCTTCAGCAGCTTAGTCAATGGACTTGTTATCATTGAAAATCCTTCTATAAATCTCCAATAATACCTATCAAGTACTAAAAACTCCTCACCTCTGATGTATTTTTTGGTGTCTTTCACTCTATAATTGCCTTTACCTTAGCAGGAACAAACATCACTCCCTATCGGGACACGACATGTTTAAGGGAAAATACCCACTCCATATAGAATCCACACTTACTTAACTTTGCATATAATTATCTCTCCTTTAAAATTTATAACACAATTCTCAAATGTTACTCATGTTTCTCTTTACTCACTGAATACACCAACATATCATTGATGAACACTATCATAAATTGATCTAGATACTCCTAAAAGTCTTATTCATCAATGTAATGAATATGACTGGTGTATTACCCAACTTGAAAGACATCACTAGGACTTATGGTGGCCATAACAAATATGAAAAATTGTCTTAGGAATAATTGACTCAACTATCCTCAATGGTAAAGTCTATCTCCTGTTGAGGCAGTAAACCTTGTAAATCATTTAAGAATACCTGCGAAAATTCTCCCACCACTGGAATATCCTCTAATTCAAGACTTAACTCCCTTATATTTATAATATGAGATAGATATCCTTCATATCCATCCAATATTAGTTGTCTAGCATTATGGACAATATCACAAATAATAGAACCACCACAAATATCACCTTAGATTTACTCGAAGACTATAATCACCTCCTTCGCATAACAATAATTATAACTTGATGTTGTGCCAACCAATCCTTCCCAAGAATTACATCAAACTCTCTTAAATCCATTACTATCAAATCAGATGATAGCTCCACTCCACCAATCTTCACTAGCATCCCCCTCTTTACACTGTTTACTATCACATAGTCTCCTATTGACAACCACACTCTTAGGTCATATCTTGATGAACTAAAATTCCCTAAAACTCTAAAGGAAAACTTTAAGGAAATATAAAAATGTGTAGATCCTGAGTATATTAACACGTAATCCTTAATATAAAATAAGGAAACCATACTAGAAATGGCGTTGTTAGTTGTAGGTGCCTTTTCCCTCTTAATATGATATATCTCCGCTTGAGTTTGATCTTGTGTTGAGGATGTCTCATTAGTACCTATACTCACTGTTGGTCTGAGTCTAACTCCTCTATCACCACCTCTACTACCAATTACCTAAACTTCTACCTAAACCAAAGGCACCACTCTGATCATGTACTATTTTCTCTACCTACACTTCTCAACTCCTCCCTACTCTTGGATAGCTCCTTTGTAAATTCCCCACTCTCCACAAATATAGCATACCTGACTGATCTTAGTAGATCACTAACATGGTCCTCTGTAAACTCTCCTACAAGTAGCATAACTCTGTAACCCTCCAACTCCTCTACTAAAAGCTATTTTGGACCTATGACTAACCCTTCTATTTGATCCAACCGATGGTGCACTAGTAATTATATGCTCTCCTGAATCTCTGCTAGCTCCCATATCTTCACCAAATATGTAGAAGCTACCATTCCTACTTGATGTAGCATCAACTCTCTTAGATCCCCCTGCACCAACAGACCATGAATGACTAACTTCTCTTATAACAGACTGACTCCCCTCTCTATAATAACTCTCTGATCACCTCTTTAGCACTTCTCTCCTTCTGCCTTGTTCTATCATATCCTCTACTATGAGTGTAGTCTCTAGTAACTTCTTCAAATGAGAAGTAGCAGCTCCCAAACTTAAGCTAATCTATATCCTTCGACCCTACTCAAATCAGTAACATTTATCCACTGGATTTGTCACAACCTCTAATGCATACTTATACAAAGCCACAAAATAAGCCTTAAACTCTACCATCGACATCCCCTCTATTTGAATCAAACTCATAAACTCCATTTGCGAAATATTTTTTCCAATAAACTCTCTCTGGAATTCCTACCAATTGATCTCTTATGCCTTAAAAGATCTCTTCATTAACTTCCACCAAGTCAATGTGTTGTCCTAAAATAATGTAACAATGTACTACAACATTCTTTCTAAGATAAACTCCAGACTATCTAAAACTAACTATGTCTACTCCCACAATGTCTCAACCTCCTCAAGTCAGTAGTACCTTGAAACTCCACTGCACCTATTTTACAGATTTGTTCATAATTGTGATCCACCATAAAATTACCTTATGTTGGACTTAGTAATATCATATTTCATCATGGAAAAGGATTGCACCATCTAATGTGGCACCGACATCTCTCTTCCTACTTGTTCCACTTTTCCATTCCCCTTATTAGGCACATCCAGGGCACGAATCAAATGGCCCAATTTTCCAGTCAACTGGTAAGCCAAAAAGATCTTAAGAGTGCTTATTAGAAATCTAAAATATTTTGATTAAATGTCCTGATGCATACATAATAGGTGGCTATTGAAATGTATGGGCCATGCGAGTGTCTTAAAGCTTAGAGGATTATTAGCAATAGAGACTTGGTTAAAGTTAGTTGGATCACGCCACAAGCTTGCTTGAGAATAAGTTATAGTTGTTATTTTTATTTCAACAATTTCGGCTACTTATTGCAACTAGTTGTAGAGTCCTAATCCTCATGGTTATGATCTATGGATTGGGAGAAGTTGTTATTTTCCTTTGTATTTAAACTCATATAAAGTGATAATAAAAGGAGCTTATTTCACAAAGCAAATAAGACTTTTGTAATAAAATAAGATTATACTTAGAGTGAGAATGGACCACAATATTTTAGTTAGAATAAGCAAATAAGACTTTCGTAATGAAATAGGATTCTACTTAGGGTGAGAATGAACCATAATATTTTAGTTGGAAAAAGCCCCCTTTATTATCAATCTACAAAAGTTTAAATATAAAGGAAAAAGACAACTTCTCCTAATTCGTAGATCATATCACTAGGGACTAGGACTCTACAATTAGTTGTAACCGAGTAGTCAAAATTATTGAAATAAAAATTACAACTCTATGACCTATTCTTAAGTAAGCTTATGACATGATCCAACCAACTTAGACCAAATCTTTACAATCCTTCAAGCTTTATGATACTTGCATGGCCTATGCATTTCCATAGCCACGTATTATGCATGCATCGGGACACTTAATCAAAAGCTTTTGGATTCCTAATGGATAATCTTTAAGATCTTCTTTTCTTATCAATACTTGAACCTTGTCTAAGAAGATCATGTTCATGAATTTATCTCTCACTGCTTGAGTGTTTCCCACATAACATCATCCACAGGAAGTCTCTTCTATTTGATTAAGTTTTCTTTAATACTCTTCTTCTCTTATTTGACTTAACGTGTGTCCAATATAACCTCTGGTTGCATGATAAGTTCACCATCACCAGCAATAGGTGGAATTCAGTACCAAGTGTAAAGTTGTCCCCTATCTTCTTTCTAAGGAGTGACACATGGAAGACCGGGTGAATGCGAGAATTAGTTGGTAGTGTAAGCTTGTGGGCCAATTTTCTAATCTTTTCTACAATTTGATATGGACCATAAAATTGGCTTACAAGCTTTTGGTAAGTTTCTTTAAACACTGACTATTGGCGATAACGATGGAACTTGAGAAAAACTCATTATCCCACTTGGTATTCAATGTTCCGTCACTTAGAATCACTTTGTTGCTTCATTATATTACTTTCCGCATGTAAATTGACTTTGAGCTCTCATAGTAATGCATCTTGAGAAGCAAGACTTTTGTCCACTTTATATACTGAGCAATGGCTTTAATCATTATGTGGAATTATTGGTGGCACTCTTCCATATAAAGTTTGAAGGGGAGTCATTTATGTGGAGGCATGATATGCAATATTATACTAGAACCCTACCTATGGAAGGAAAGAATGTCACTTTCATGGTTGCTAAGATGCAAAACATTAGAGATATTGTTCAATGTAGTGGTTCACCACCTCCGACTACCCACCCATTTAAGGATGATATGCAAAGTTCATCTTCAATTATGTGTCATGCATCTTAAAGAATTCCACCAAAAATGACTAATGAATACTATTTCACAATCACTTATGCTGGATCGAGGCATTCCATGAAGCTTTACCACTCTTTCGACAAATGTTTCAATTACAATTTTTGTTGTATACAGATGAGATAAGGCCAAGAAATGTGTTATTTTGCTTAGACAATCAACAACAGCAAGAATGGTATTCTTGCCATTTGAAGGTGGAAGGCCTTCTACAAAATTCATAGTGACATCATCCTAAACTTAACATGGAATTGGCAGCAGTTAGAGAATGTTTCCTGGTGACAAAAGGTTAGCTTTATTTTGTTAGCATACATCACAAGAAGTAATATAGTCGTTCACCAACCGATACATTGATGGCTAATAAAAGTGTTGAGCTAGTCTCTTATATCTTCTTATTACCTTAGAATGGCCTCCAACTGGTGAATCATGGAACTCATGTAAGAGTTGTTGGATGATGAAAGAATTTGGAGGTACTACCATACATTATAACAAACCAATCTGTTGCACCATGTGTAAGATACACCCAGTTATTCTATTGCTAGCTTGCTTATTTTCTACATGTACGGGTGGTTGGGAGCTTCGGCTTTGATTGTATTCTATAATGTAGTTTGAGACACAAACAAGGAATTAAGATTAAGACCACCCGACACTCACAATAGAGCATCTGTTGCACTATTCTCATGGCCCGGTTTGTATGTGATCTCATAATCATAGCCAAGTTATTTAGTCACCCATTTTTGTTACTTTGGTGTTTTATATCATAGCAACCACAAAACTGATTCTAAATGTCGGTATATTGAATACCAAGTAGGAGAATAATTTTTTCTCAAGCTCCATCATTATCACCAATAATCAGTGTTTAAAAGAGCTTATCAAAAGCTTGAAAACCAATTTTATGGTCCATATCAAATTGCAAAAAAGGTTGGAAAAGTGGCCTATAAGCTTACACTAACAGTTAATTCTCGCATTCACTGGTCTTCCATGTTGCACTCCTTCAAAAGAAGATAGGAGACAACCTTACATCTAGTACTGAATTGCCACCTATTGCTAGCGATGGTGAACTTATTATGCAACCAAAGGCTATATTGGACATACGTTAGGTCAAACAAGGGAAGATGTTTATCGAAGAAAGCTTAATCAAATGGAAGAGACTTCCTGTAGATGATGTTATGTGAGAAAACACTTAAGCAGTGAGAGATAAATTCATGAACATAAATATAAGGGGGAGGCAATGATAAGCCATGAAGATCTAAAGAGTGCCCATTAGAAATCCAAAATATTTTGATTAAGTGTTCTTTTGCATGCATAATAAGTGGCTATTGAAATGCATAGGCTATGTAAGTGTCATAAAGTTTGGAGGATTATTAGCAGTAAAGACTTGGCCTAAGTTGGATGGATCACGTCACAAGCTTGCTTGATTCAACTATATGGTTGCAACTAACTGTAGAGTCCTAATCCTTAAGGACATGATCTACGAATCAGGAAAAGTTGTTATTTTCCTTTGTATTTAAACTCCTACAATGTGATGATAAAGGAGCTTATTTCAACTAAAATATTGTGGTTCATTCTTACCCTAAGTAGAATCCTATCTCATTACAAAAGTCTTATTGCTTTGATTGAGACCTATCATCGACCCTGTGCTAGCAATATCATCTCCTGAAAGCATCCTAGATAAGACACATATCATTAGTTTTTTTCACTTAATTTGTCCTTAGAAATGTAAACTCGCTCTGATATCACCTAAATATGACACTATAATAATTCTTAAATTATAATTTATCACAATCCAAGACATATATTCAATTGATTAGGGACAAATAAGGATTTGGGTGGAATTGTGGATCTAAAAAGGAATGACAAATATCTGTGCCAAAATGTAGGTACAGAGGCAAACATGGTCCCTAGTATATGTCTACATACATATATACAACAGTGGGGATGAAAAAGGATAATGCAGCATTGCTTCTTTAATGTATTATTAACCAAGAAGCAACTAGAACACCAAATAAGATCCTATTGGCACAAGGCATGTAATATATCATAAGTCACCATGTACAATTTCTATGATATTTCTACCCCAGAGGCACAAGATGTCAAACGTATGTAGTTTTGTCTTTGTAAAATGTCCTAGGCCAAAGTTCAAAAATGTCTAGCTTGTTGTACCAAATGCCATTGCGCATATAAATGGATATTTGAATCATTCAAAAAATGCTCAATCCTGCCCATAAGAAGCAATTATAATCTTCGAATACATACTATAGCATTCAAATATCCTCTATTAAATATAGTATCACTCTATTTAATTCCCTTTTCTAAGCTACAATACTAGTATAAATGTATGGTCAATAAACTGATTGAGTTGGAATTGTTACCTTGACTTTGGTGACCAATTCCAAACTGGCTTTTTTACCCAACCCAACCAATATATCATGTCAGTGTTTTGGACATGGGAAAGCTGCAAGGCCCCCTTGTAGTATGTTAAAAATGAAAAATCTCTCAAAAGCTAATATGTTGGAAATCAACTGTAATTGAATCACGGGTATAGCAAAAAAAATAATTTTTTTTATGATTTCCGATCGATTCTTGATAATTGATTAACTTAAATAATAAAACATAAATTATAAAATAAGAAATTATACTCGATTCATTTTTTCTGTTGAAATCATTTGAAAGTTTTTCAATGCGTCAACCATGAGTTGTTCACTTGTCCAGTCTTTAATGATATCCATATAGCAATTTCTCAACTTTTAAGAGGAATTAAGCAGAAGTGCTAACTCCCTTATGCTTATTCTTATTTATAGAAAAAACATTAGGGTTTTTTTTAATTTCTATTAAAACTAAATACCTCAATTATAATTAAATTCAAAATCTAATTATAATTAATTTAATTTTAATAAAATCAAATATCTTCGATTTGATCCCTAAAGTTTTTTAAACTTTATAATTAAGTCTAACTTAATTAAAAATTGATTTTTCCTTTACAAATTGCTCTTAATATGTGACGCATTAGGTTCTTAATATATTGAAATTGATTATAATTATAATTATAATTCATAATTATAATCAAATAAATTAAAACCCTTTTAAGTTATCTTTAATTCTCCAATTAAACAATTTATAACTATAGATCAAGATTGACATATAGCAACATATCATAACTACCCAAATATTAGGAACGTTAAAGTGATTTGACTTAACCTGTCCATGCACGGTTATGATGTATAATTTATTCCTTTCGTTATCAAATGTTCCAATTAGACAGAGTATGGATATAGTGTCTACTCTTTTGTATTTAATAATGTTCGTTCTTGCTAATTAGTAACTAATTTATAATTGATATTTGAAAACAACTTTTCAAACGTTAATTCATTCTGGCTAGAAAATACCATAAATCACTACTAATAAAAAATAATAGAACATTCTCTCTAATTAGAGTGGCGAATCCACGTATTATCGATTGAATTATTTTAGGACAGTTCATAAGTAGCATCGAAACACAGTAATTCCCATATGAGATACCTTGGTAATCTTAAGTCTAAGTAACAATTATACAACCATTATTATGAGGAAATCCACAGATACATAAGTAATATTTCAATTAGAATCCTTATAGTTGGGCTAGCTCAATGAACTTATTCTCTAATAAGCACTCACACATTAGTTTAAATATCTCTATACTTTAATTTGTGAGATTAATTACTTTCTTCATAAGATAGAGACATAATGTGTGCTAGTTTTACAGTTTCATCAATATCTTATCTTGATGAAACTAGAACTAGGAATATTTATGAATAATACATAAATGTAAATTAAATCTCATAATTAGATCTCATCATAATTTTACCTTTAGTTTTAAAATATCAAATGTAATTAACTTAATGCATAAAGAAAAAGAATGTCTTTATTAATTATTTTATCACTAAACTACAACTAATCAATTGGATATAGGACATAAACTAACATAACAAACTTTGGTTTATTATACAGAAGTTCTAAATCACAAATGTAATATATTGAAATTGATACGATATGTCCTTTAGATACATCATTCTTTAATAAGTGGACCATGTGAAACTATACTATAGAATACGTGACATATTACAATTTTAAAAGGATACTGTACACATCAGTAGACCTCACTATTCAATTGAGGAAAGTACCATCAATTAACTCTCATTTATAAAATCAATTTTTTATATTTTTAGTAAATACTAGTGAGGAGTGTCAAGTGAAATATACATGCTCTATTGCAACTAAACTGCTTGTAATGATTTGAATTTTTTATCATTGCACCTTGACACAAAAATTAAACACAAAGAACATGCAAAGTATTTTAAAGCATAAAAAGAGTCGACTTATTGTGACAAGCAGGAAGTTCACTTTCTTAGGTCTGGAATAGGGAAGACACGATTTATTTCTAAGCTAAAAGTATATTTTAAACCTCAACGTTTACAATAGAATACATAAACGTTCAAATTGACCCTTATGTTTTTAAAACATTCAAAACTGACCTAAGTAGATGAAAATTTAACAGTGTTAACTTTTCTCAGTTAAATGTCATGTTAATATTAACATGACATTATTTTTTATTTTATAAAATAAAAGTGGGCCTATTGTTAAATGGCAAATAGGGCCCATTATGTTAAATGTATAACAGCGAGTCCCACTATATGAATTGTATAATTGTTGACGATGGCAATCTAGCTTGAGCTTGGTTGAAGTCAACGGGTCAGGTTCGGGTTGACCTGGTCATAAGCCTGGATTTCTTGGCCTGACTAGGCCACGGATTGGGCTCTGGTTAAGGTTGTTCACGCCTAACTAAGAGTGACAAAACGATATTTTTTGAATTTTTTTAAAAATATTAAATCCCGACATGGCCCATTGCCATCCTTATGTGGCAATGAGACCCATCTTTTAGCAAAAAAATATGTACATTTAACTGATGAAGAGTTAACTTTGTCAAATTTTCTGTCTATTTAAGGTTTGTTCTAAATGTTTTGAAAACTTTATGATTCAATTTCAACGCCTTCAAAATATTCAAATTCAAGTTATATTTTATTGTAAACGTTAAGATTTAAAACATATATTTGATTAGAGACAGATTTAGGCGATAGGAGGATGGTTTCAAGCTTTTAGTTTACTTTTTTTTTCATGTATTTAAGTAATCGGGCAAATTTTGTAGCATTTTTCAAGCCAATTTTGGATTGCTTATATTACGTCGTTAGTAAGACGAATGTTTTTTTTGGTCAAAGAAACGGGGCAAACGCCCAAGAAAAAGAAACTACAGAGCAGTGACGCGGGGCAAGGTCACCCCAACAGAGTCAGCTAACAGGAGCCACGAGATACCCGCTACAGGCTCACCAAACCAATGAACGCCAATAGGGAGACGAAAGCTATAGGAAGCTAGCCAATCCGCACAACGATTAGCTTCCCGAAAAACATGGCTCACCCGAACCACCCAATTTCGAGACAACAACTCTCGGATAGCTGAATGCAATGGATGAACCTCCCGCTGCGTTACACTTGTAAGACTAGACACCACCAACGCAGAATCGACTGTCAATTCCACCCGAGTGTATCCATGAAACCATGCCAGAGTTAGTCCATGGTAAACCGCCCAAAATTCAGCCTGTAAAGCCGAACAACACCCCAAAAGTGCACCAAAACCAACCAGCCAACACCCACCAGCATCCCGGAGTAGCCCACCGGCCATCGCCAGGCCAGGATTCCCTTTGGCTGAGCCATCCGTGCTCAAATTCACCCAACCTTCGCTAGGCTTCGGCCAACAAACTTCAAGTAGCCGGCGATGCTGGGCAAAGGGGGGCAAGACATCCTGCTGGAGTTGTTGGGCCAGCAACGCATCTCGCACGAAAGCGTGAATTTCACCGATGAGATGGGTAGTGGATGTGCCGGGGTTAAAGCACCGCTCATTGCGCCATGTCCACAGCTTCCAAAGAACCACACCAAACACCAATGGCCAAGAACCTGCAGTGCAAGACCCAAGCGGCAAACGAAGGTTCCATTCCAGCCAAGAGGGAAAGTCGCTATAGTAGAACTGCTGCCGGTGGCTGCCATGAATAAGATGGTTCCAAATTGCGCGCGCCCTCCAACAGTCTCGAAAAACATGTGCCAAGGACTCCTCATGCAACGGGCAATCCACACATGCAGGTGAGTCGGTGAGTGAGAGTTGAAAACGCCGACCATTAGTCATAAGACGGTTTTTGGCCACGAGCCACAAATGCATTTGGATGCGCTTCGGCCCTTGTTGAGCTTATGGGCTTGAAATTTCATTTCACTTAGAAATCAATACTAATGCTCCGATAATTATGACTCGAATTAAATAAAAAAGAATAGTTGTATAGATATTTTATAGTTTTTACTTTCATTTTTAAATCCTTTTGAAATAAAAAAACCTTCTTAATTGATAACATTAATCTATTTATACTTATGTTAATAACATTAATTAATATTAAAAAAATTTGGAAAATAAAATATTTTTATTAATTAATTTACAAATAGTTGCATTTTAATATTGTATAA
>JANZLH020000044.1:1834228-1846763 GCA_026770325.2 Erythroxylum fimbriatum
TAAATATCATAAGAATAATTAAATTATTTAGAATAATTAAGTTACTAATAATAAGAAAAAAATAAGTTATTATAATAAATTTCATAATAATAATAGAAATTAATATAATGAATTTATTTAATAATCATATCGAATATACTAATAATAATAATAATAATAATAATAATATAGTTGTTTAACGTTTTTGATATTTAATCATTTTCTACTTATTTTGATATTTATTAATTTTGTACTTACTCTTATTTAATCATTTTCTACTTATTTTGATATTTATTAATTTTGTACTTACTCTTATTCTTATTATTAAAAAAATTATTTATTAATGATATAAACTAATCTCGTTAAATTGCTGATTATTTTTTGTTTACTTCTTAATAATAATACAGTTGGCTTTTGAACGTCATTCATTAATAAATGAAGGTGGCTTAAAGGCTTGGTCTGTTGGCTTGGACAGAAGCCATATGACGGCACTTGTCCAAGTGACAATAGTGCTGTTCAATTTTTACACAAATACGATTTCGTTCTGTCGCTAGATATAATAAGACACAGTTGCGTTACACAGGAAATTTGCTCTCACCAAACAGGTATGTGTCAAATTAGTTGTACACGTATGCCTCCCTTATCTGCGTGCATTACACGTATGCCTCCCTTATCTGCACGCATCCCACTGTCCTAGTAAACTCTCCTTGTGTACACGTGTCACTTTCGTGTTTCATGTTTTTTTTAATGTCCTTTTCTTTGCTTTTATTTCGTGTGGACGGAATACTATTCTCAAGTCGGCAATTTCATCTAATGGAGACTTGGATTTGCCCACTTTATATAAATCGTTGAATTCTGCTATGTTTTCCAAATCGATTGTCTAAGATATGGTTTAAGAATTAGGTGGGGACTGGAAAACCTTATTTTACGTGATTGTACATTGGTAACGGAGAGAGATGCACACAGATATCCGTATAAATGGAAAATTAATGTCGTAAATATTATAAAGTTATAAAATTAATTAAAAAATTGTAAAATGAAAAAAGCTCATCTTTATTCAAAAAAAGTTTAATAAAACGATGTTGTCAAATAAAAATTTATTTATTTATTTTAACTTATAAAAATTTATTAATTTATAAAAATTAAAATTTTTATTTTAAACCAGTAATATTGTGGAAAATAAAATATTATCCGTTCTGAAAAGTGAAAACAACAACCATTGAGATATTTAGACACGTTTTAGGTGCTTGAGGATTTAACGGGGAGGCGAAGTGGGAACGGTCTCGTTGACAAAGGTCTTGTTAGAAACATTGAATTTTTCTTTTAAATGTAAAAAGTTTGAGGATCGTCTGAAACGAACAACACCGCCACCCTTTATTCTCCCCTTTTGTCCTTTTCATGAATTAAACCTATTACGTTACCTACTGATGCTGTCATTTCAAACTTATCCGTTTATATTCCTTATAGAAAAATATAAACGACAGCTCATCGTATCAACTTTAATAACAATATTCAACCATCAACTTTTTTAGTTTGCAGCAGTTACACGTATACTTTTTGAAACAGCAATAAAATCTACGGAAAAAAAAGCTAGTTAAGAAAATTTAATCAAATCAATAGGCAGAATTTGACTGATCCACCTAGACTCGACTTCTGTGAATAGACATAAACACAAAATTCTGTCACTTACACTAAAAAGAATCGGTTCGTAAATACAATTTCTTTCACAGTTAGAGTCATTTCGGCTTAGGTCTATTACATGCCCACAGATTAAGACTCGCTGAACAATAGCAGCCACATAGTAGAATTTTATTTTGTCAAGTCGCATAATCTATAATGTTCAAAACATGGATAACTTAGATGGATTAGAGCCCACGATCATATCAATGAACATATACAAATTGTCTAAAATAATAAAGAAAACAAAATACAGAATTCTAGTGATGCTTTAGTAGTTTTAATTGTTTTATTAGTGAAACATTGTTTTATCCTTAGGTTTTCATCTTTTAGAGTTTATATTATCTATTGTAGTCACTTTGTGGCAACTTTTAGTCAGTTTGAAAACATTATTGCAGATTTCTATTAAATTTTTTTTGGTTCTTCAAACAGCTTCGTCCAACCTTTGAAAAATCGAACGTTATACGTTGCGTTAGGTGCTATCAGCGCGAGGATGTCGACTGAGAGTGATAGCAACGGTCTTCAGGAGGCTAGGGCTCCTTTTTTAGGAGACGAAGCGCTGCAACGTTTGGAGCAGTAGATAGAACACAGATTCCGATGTTTCAAGGATTGTCTTGAAGAGATTGTGAAACGTCTGTATATTCTAAGAATTGATACACACAAGAGGCAGGATAACCGCAGAAGACCAAGGGTGGAGACAGCTCGTGGTGAACCTATGGGTAGAACTGTGCCTACGATGAGACAACCAATCTATGAGGAGGATTCGAAGAAAGAAGATTACTATGAGCCGAATAGACTTGGGTATTTTTCAACAACACAATGGGTGTAGGAGGAGAGACACCTATGGTGGATTTGAAGATAGAGACGCAAGGGACTATAGACTAAAGGTGGATATCCCCTATTTTAATGGTAGTCTAGGTATTGAAGATTTTTTAGACTAGCTTGTAGAATCGAATATATGGAGATTGCACCAAAGAAAAGAGTTCAGATTGTGGCTTATAGACTGAAATGAGGAGCTTCGGCATGGTGGGAAAGGATTCAATCACGGAGGGAGCGCGAAGGGAAGGGACCCGTGCGTACATGGTATAGAATGAAGTTTCTGTTGAAGCAAAAATTCTTATCACCAGATTACGAGCAGATTCTATTCCAACAATATCAACGGTGCAGTTATGGAGGATGGACAGTGTACGAGTATACCGCAGATTTCATGAGATTGGCGGAGAGAAACATCCATCTAGAATCTAAAGGACAACAGGTTGCTCAATATTTGGAAGGGTTGAGACTAGCACTTCGGAACATAATCGAAGTACAGCTTATCTGCATGCTATTGGAAGCAAAGAACATGGCCCTAAAGGCGGAGATAATGCAACAGGAGCGTAGCAGAAGGAGTGTAGAGAGCTATAGGACTCCGGCATCTACTGATAAATACAAAGCTGTGCAGAAGCATGATCCTCGTAGTCATGAGATGCAGAGTGTGGAGGATAAAGTTATGGGGAAAAGGCCTATGGTTGAGGCACGAGATAAGGAGATGAAGAGATCTGAGAACCCCTATGTTAAACCAACTATGGGGATGTGCTTCAAGTGTAGTTAACCTGGACACAAATCTAATGAGTGTCCTTTGAGGAAGATCGTTAACTTTGTAGGGAGGGGTGAAGATGACGAAGGAATCACTTGCGAAGCAGATGGATATAAGGATGAAGAGTATGAAGTTGACGAGGGTTCAGCGTATATGGTGAGGAAACTGATGTTAGCACCTAAGCAGGAAGAATAGACCCAAAGGAATCAATTATTCTGCACGAGATGTACCATTCATGACAGGGTATTGGGAGTTATCATTGATAGTGGAAGCTGCGAGAATATTATTGGAAAGGGAGCAGTGAAGAGGTTAGGATTATCAATGGAAAAACATCCTAATCCTTATACCTTGGGGTGGATTAAAATCGCAATAGACAAGATAGAAGTCATAAAGAGGTGTAGATTCCATTCTCCATTGGCAGGTATAAAGATGAACTATACTGTAATGTTGTTGATATGGATGTTTGTCAGTTGTTGTTTGGGAGACTTTGGTAGTTTGATGTGGATGCTCAGCATTCGGGAAGGAGCAACCAATATCAATTGGTGAAGGATAGGATCAAGTGCACGCTCCTACCACTTAAAACTAGTACATCAACCTCTGAGGGTAATGCTTTCTTATCTATAGCCAAGAGGTTTTAAGTGGACACTAGATTATCTATGACATGTTGGATCACTTACATGGTGTGACGGTATTTTCGAAGATTGATATAAAGAATGGGTATCACTAGATTTGCATAAAGCCAGGTGACGAATGGAAGACGACCTTAAAAACAAAAGAGGGCCTATATGAATGGTTAGTGATGTTGTTTGGGTTGTCCAATGCACTAAGCACTTTCATAAGGTTGATGAATCAGGTACTCAAACCTTTTATTGGTAAATTTGTTGTGTTTTATTTTGATGATACCCTAATTTATAGTCATTCGGAGAAGGAACACTTGTTACACCTATAGCATATACTAAAGGCTTTAAGGGATAACCAATTATACATCAACCTTAAGAAGTGTAATTTCATGACAGATATGTTAATATTCCTGGGGTATATAGTGTCTACGAATGGGATAAAGGTGGATGAAGCAAAGGTTAAGGTAATCAAAGATTGGCTAACACCAAACAATGTAGGAGAACTGAGGAGTTTTCGTGGTTTGGCGACCTTTTACCAAAGGTTTATAAAAAATTTTAGCAGCATTGCGATGCCTATGACAGAGTGTCTAAAGAAAGGCAAATTTTAGTAGGGAGAAGAAGTAGATAAGAGCTTTACCTTGCTTAAAGAAAAGTTAAGCACAGTGCCAGACTAACTTTACCGGATTTTAACAAGCTATTTAAGGTTGACTGCAATGCTAGTGGAGTGGGAATAGGAGTTGTACTCTTACAAGAGAAAAGGCCAGTGGCATTCTTTAACGAAAAGCCTAGTGATGCCAGGAGGAAGTGGATACGACCAAGAATTCTAATCGGTAGTGCGAGTGCTCAAAAATTGGGAGTACTACTTGGTTGCTAAGGAGTTTGTGTTATGTTCAGATCACGAGGCCTTACAGTGTTTGAATAACCAAAAGCGAATTAGTAGCGATATGCATGCAAGGTGGTGTCAATTTTTACAAAAATTTCCATTCAATTTAAGGCACAAGTCAGGAGTACAAAACAAAGTCACAGATGCTTTGAGTAGTAGGGCATCCTTATTACTTATTCTCAGTAATGAAATCGTGGGCTTTGAACAACTGCTAGACAATTATGAGCAAGATAACGACTTCACAGAACTTTAGGACAAGGTTTCTCATAGTGTGCCTATTGACAGATTTTATATCAACGATAGGTATTTAATGTATGACAATCAATTGTGTTTGCGTAAAACATCTTTACGAGAGAAGGTAATTCGAGACTTGCATGCAAGGGGACTAGCATGTCACTTAGGACGATAAAACATTGACGACAGTGAGGGAGCACTTTTATTGGCCTCAGTTAAGAAGGGATGTGTCCAGATTTGTAGAAAGATGTTACATATGTCATACAACAAAAGGATACTTCAAGAATACTGGATTGTATATGCCGCTACCCATACCAAAGAATATATGGGAAGAATTATCTATGAATTTTGTGTTGGGACTATCTCGTACTCAAAGAGGGGTAGATTTAGTATTTGTTGTGGTCGACAGATTTTGTAAGATGACTCACTTTATCCCTTGTAAGAAGACCTCCGATGTAGTCGGCGTTGCCCGATTGTTTTTCAGAGAAGTGATTCACTTTGGATGGTAATAGCAAGTTCCTCAGTTTCTTTTGGCGTACCTTGTAGAAGTTCTTTGATTCTTCTTTAAATTTCAGTAGCACAACCCATCTACAAATTGATGGGCAAACGGAGGTTGTCAATCAAACACTGTGAAACTTAATTTGCAGTATTTGTGGGGACAAGCCAAAACAATGGAACTTAGCACTACCTCAAGCAGAGTTCGCATGTAATAATGACATTTATAGTGCGATCGGTAAATCACCATTCTCTATTGTCTATACCAAGACACCTCAATACACGTTAAACTTACTTAAGCTACCTAAATGTGAGGGGACCAATATTTCCTCTAAGCATATGGCCGAACAAATGGTAGCAATACATCAAGAGGTAAAACAAAAATTAAAAGTGGCAAACCAACGGTACAAACAAGCAGCTAATAAACATAGGCGGCAAGAGACATTTGATGTGGGAGATCAAGTTAAGGTCTTCCTATGCAAGGAGAGGTTTCCTGTAAGAACATACAGTAAACTACAGCCGAAGAAGTATGGACCATACAAGATATTAAAGAAGATTAACGACAACGCTTACATATTTGTCCAAGTTCTAGATAGTACGGGGATCTACAACACTTTCGAGATAGCTGATTTGTCCAAGTTTTATAATTCCGTTGATCCATTATACCCAAAGGACCTTGTGCACTCAAGGACAAGTCCTTTCCAAGTAGAGAAGACTAACACGGAGTTCTAGTAGTGCTTTACTAGCTTTAATTGTTTTATTAATAAAAAACTATTTTATTCTTAAATTTTCTTCTTTAAGAGTTTATATCATCTTTTCATGTCACTTGCAACAACTTTTGGTCAATTTGAAAATATTATTTTAGATTTCTATTGATTTTTTTTTAACTTTTTAAAGAGTTTCGTACAACATTTAAAAAATCGAACGCCTTCTTTATTTCAACCTTTTGGCTGTAAAGCATTTATCGAAAAGCTCCGTCCCTGTTTCTACAACGTTCGGTAGATTATGATATTCGGACAGAAAACATCAAATGCTTTAAGGGCCAAGTCTGTCACTTTTTCCTAACTATCTACCTCTCTTTCTTTTTCTCGTAACTCTGTATCAAGCTCTGACTCATTAACTTGAAACAAATCATCCTATTCAAAATAAGAATATATATACTAAATCAATATGAAAACCAATTGAATGTGCAAATACAAAGAAACTAACATAAAGGCTATTTTTAAAAATTAACTAGTAGAGGAAGGGTAATGAGCAGAATGTGACCATGGAGGCCCTTGTAAGTCGGAACCAGTGAATTGACTGAGATTTTGAGGTGGCTGGAGATAACCCAATTGCTGACCAGCTAAAAGCAGAGGAAATGTAGCAAAGGAGGACGATGAAACAGAGGAATTTGATGCAATTGATGAAGATGATGGTAAACTTGATTGTAGAGTAGCCAATTTCGAGTTATATACAATCTGATCAAGTGTACTTAAAGCTTGTTGTTGGTCTCCATGAATGAAGTGATCACCAGGATTCTGCAAAAGTTGATAATATTCTCCGTAGTCTCTCATCGTCTCAGCCTGACACCGAAAAGACTTGTGCGGGGATAATTGTGAAACAACAGGCATTTGTGCCACCGGCGAAGGGATTTGTTGTGTATTATGAAACGATGACAGGAAAGGTCGCGGAGGCAAATCCTGGGAAGTCGTCGCTGACATTTCGTAGCCGGTGACAGTTAGCATTTGAGGTTCTTGTGGAAGTACTCTCACATTTTCTGGGAAGTTGAGTTTAGCTCTGCTTCCTCTGAACCTCAGCGCTGCGTCATCGTAAGCTCTTGCAGCGGCTTCTGCCGTTTCAAATGTGCCGAGCCAGACACGGGCCGCCTTGTGGGGATCACGTATTTCTGCTGCCCATTTTCCCCAAGGTCTCTGCCTGACGCCTCTGTATCTTCTCCTTGGCTCGTTGGTTTCGTCGTAGGTGGCGGTTTCTGTTGATTGTAAGCTGGCTCTGGTGGTGGTGGTGACGGTGGATGTGGTGGTTGTCGGGGTGAAGATGATACTTGAACTAACTCCTCCTCCTCGTACTGTGAACATGTATTAGATGATGTAGTATGAAAAATTAATAAAGGAAGCTGCGGGCTGCTATGAATGTGCAAATTTTGCCTAACTGGTAAGTAACTGAAATGCCAACTTTTTGACGAAGGCGATATGTACACTGTTCCATTGATTGTTTCGAGAATATTTACAAATTATAGTTTGAAGTGCAGCAGACAAATTCAGACATTTTCGTAACTTAGAAACAAGATGACAATAGAATCTCTGACGCATGCAATTCCAGAAAAGGTTTGTCCAGAAACTGAACATGAAGATAAGAAGTACTGTACGTAACCAAACGAAGTAATTAGTTAACATGGGTGAAACTAGAGGAGAAAATGTCAAAAAATCTGTAAACAATTGCAAGGTTCATTTAAAATGGATGGAGAAGTGAACATATTGATAGACTAATTTACCAGTTGCACCAGATGAAAATGAATCACCTAAACTTCTGAATTCCCCGAACCCTTGATAAACCCTTGTGTCAGACTCCAGTAATTGAGTTGTAACCTGTTGTTCACGACCTCTCTTTTGGCCAATGCAAAAATGAGAGCCACCACTACTGTTATGGGAATAAGCAGAGAAAGTAGAGGAAGCTAAATAAGAATTGGATGAAGAACCATGTCCAAAACTTCTTGTGATTGTTGGACCTTCTAAATCACCACCGTCCGTGGCGAATTCAGCAGTTTCCTGTTGACCGGGAACCGCGTGTGAGAGTGGAAACCATAGCTTCTCTCCTGCACTAGTGCGGCCAGTGAACAAAGGCGACGACGATTCCTGCGGTTTAACCATCTCCACTTTGCTTAATTGCTGTAAACGGAACAACTGCGATGGTGATGATGGCAGCGGCTTCTCCAGCACAGCTTCTTCTCGGCGGTGCTGTGTCTGTATGAGGACACCTAATTATGTTGTAGAATTCGCCAACTTCAAATTCAATAAGCACATGTACTGGTGAGGTACAATTCTTGTCTCTGCCAAGTCGGTTTAATTGTTTTATGAGTAAACAAAATTGGATCTTTTTTCTTGGCAGATTAAAATAGAAGTGCCCCTTTTCTCGTTGGCGGTGGTGCTGATATATGCACAACTTCAAAGATGATCAGCCGTCATTCAAACAGTGAACCCTCTTCCTCAAACGCTCTCCTTTATATGAAATATAAAAACACAACTTCCTATTTAGCACGAGTATTTGCCTGAATACTAAGGTACAGAGCTAAAGCTTTGGAAGTAAATTGCGGGTTTTGTTTTTATCTGCGTATGTGCGTTGGAGAGAGACGTCTCTCTCTCCGGATATGTATTACCGATGAACTTTTGGACAATGCGTGATTAAGTCCATACCAGAATAAATTTAAAGGGGTTTTATGCTGAATATTATTATTACCCCTGCAGGCTGCATGCGTCATATTTATTGAAATATAAGCATATAAAAAATGTGTTAAAACTTAAAAGCCTGGAGATATTAATTTAAAGCAAACTTCTGATGAGGCTTATTTTTTTTGGATAATGTTCATGTTCGTATACGGTCAGAGCACGTCTCTGGTTAGGTTAGACATCTAGCATATGCTCTGCCTCTGGGTGTACATTAAAGTATCCAATTTTTCTATTAAACTGAATAAATAAATTTTCAATGAAAAACAGTGAATTTTGTTTCAATGACCTGGATAAATATCCCCGAATGAATCAGATGAAATGATTGGACAAGTGCCAAGCAAGTTGGGCACCTGCCTAACCTTACTTGTGAGAGGAAGATGACTAAAGGCTAAAAGATGGAAAGATTTCCTAATTAGAATACAGGTAGACTCCATGTAGTTCAATTACTGTGCGTTAGTAACCTTAACGCAACGAGTTAGGCTCTCTCGACTTTAACGAACCCTTTTGGTTCATCTAAGTTTGAGAAATTGATTTTCAGTGACTGTCGATGTGGCAATATTAGATTTTGCAAGAGAAAGAAAGCCGAATGGCAATTTGATAATGACAACTGACAAAGACAGATTTGGTGAAGGTGTTGTCAAATTGGACTTTGGTCAAACCTACCATCAAACGTTGACTAAACCAGACCGTAATAACAAACAACCCACTATCGTCCGCCCCTCCAGCATCTTCCCCAATCTCTTGTCGGCAATGGTATGGCCAGCCTCTAACCCAGTTTCACCTTATACTTCCAAACTCCACGCATAACAAGCCCATCAACCTTTTAAATTGGATCCTAAATATAGTTGGGGTCGCCACTCACCATTGTGAATTTTTGAAGCACATATTATTTATTTTTAAATATTTAAAATATATTATATAATAACTAATATTTCTTATTATTAAATCTTATCTATAATTTTTATATAAGGTAACAAATCGAAAATTTTTGTTATAAAATACTACAATATCACAAAGTAGGCTTTAATTCTTTTGTTTAATATTATGTTATAAAAAGTAATGATTTAAAAACTGGACTGATAAATACTAACCAGTCTCTTTTTCAATCCGATTTATATTTATAACCTTTCTGAGCAAAAATAGGCCGTTAAGTGACAAACTAAATTTATTTAATCTCAATAACAAATTATATTTGTCAAAATTTAAGTTCCTTATTTATCTTCTTATATTTTAATTGAAATTCTTTAAATTATTATTGGTAAAAATTAATTATTATTTTATTATGAATTTGTTTAATAAATTAAATTATCAATTAGTATATGTAAGTAAATTTACTTAAAATAATTGAAGAATGTGTTAAAAAATAATATTTAAACTATAAGGAGTATATTTAAAGGACATTAAAAAAGAAATTAGAATAAAATTAGAGTCATTTCTACTGACTTTTTATAAACATTTTCCCACTTTTATGAGTCTTTAAATCAATGATAATATAGAAATAATTTATTATTATTATTATTATTTTAAAATTTATGTTGTATTTAATCTTAGTTTAAAGTATTAGATTTATTATTAGTTTATTATATATTAATAAGCATTATTAGTGTATTTTTATTTCAATAAAGTATTTCATTTTATTCTATATTTTACTTATTCTTATAATTTTTATTCTTATTTATTACATACTGGTTTTATAGCAGTTTGTACCGGTTGAACTTCTAAATTTTAAACATTTTCTTTGACCGGTTCAGTTTTTAAAACATTGATAAAAAGTGAAATTATGCAAAACTATGAACCAAATAATGGATTAAGAAAGAACTATCCATTGGATTAAAAATAAATAAGTGATGTTATTAAACTTTAGATGAAATTTTAATGTTTGAGTATTTAAAAAATTAATATTTTCAAAATTGATTGAATCTAACTCTCAACTAAACAGAAATTTTAATTTTGTTAAGGTTATATTAATTAATTTATGACTTAATTTGTTTCAGCTTTTTCTTTAGTGGCTTCAAATTGATAATGATGAACTCGTTATCATAACATAATTAGGAATCCCAATTTTTCAAATCGATAATGATGAACTCATTTTCAAAGCATAAATAGGAGTCCCAATTTTTTAAATCAATTTCACTGTTTGTTTAACTTCTCCTGCCATCTGTTGGAAAAGGATATGGTTCAAGTGTATTATCTTGAAATTAAATTATGAACTTGATAAACATTTGCCTTTTGATATTCAGATGCAAATTCTGCATATGGACATAAAATGGTCCATACAATCATCATTGATATAAAACCTGATGAGCACGTGAAACGGATCATGAATGATAAACTTTTTTTTTAATCAAAGTTTCAGGGTAAGTGACGAGGATATCTCGGAAGGAAAATATTTTGATAATCAAATTAGGATACAAGACAATTTTAAAATTTAATAAGTAAAAAAATTGAATAACTCTAATTATCTATTATGATAAAAATAAAAATTGCTTAAAACAAATTAATAAGTTGGAACATAAGTTTTATTCACTATTATTTTCTATATCTTATTAATAGATTTGTTGATCTTACATTAATTATAATTATTGTAAACATTTTATTATTATGATTAAAGATACTTGCAAATAAAAAGAAGCAATATGGATTAAAAAAATTATTAAACTTATGTAGTTGCCTTTCCATATTTCTCTTCCTAAGGTTCTTTCGCTCCAATTTACTCAGTCCATTCTTACTGCCTCTTATTTCTTATCCCCTCCACTGTACCTCCTCCAAAGTGCGACTGCCTCTACAAGGTTACAAAGACCCTACTGCCTGCCTCTACAAGGTTACAGAGACCCTATATGTGCATTATAGTCATTAACTTCCCCAACTTATTTCCCACCTTGGTCTCTTTCCTATTTTGGTAACTACTTATTAATTTTTTCACTTGTCAACGACTATCTTCTCCCTTAAAAGAAAATGGCAGTTAGCAAAGCAAGCACATATCTGGAGAAGGTTGATGAATTGTCCTTCCCACCCTTACCACCCTCCAAGAGAAAGGTTATTAGTTCCTCAAGCATTTCTGCTTTGGATATCCAAGCTCAACCAAATCCAAAACCTCCCTAAGAAGCCTTAAATTAGAGAACTGTTATTGGTGAACCTACATATAATGCCTTGCAATACTGCCCTCGTCACCTTTTTGAGGGTAGAAGCATTGTTGCACTAGATATAAAGATTCTAAGAGAGGGTACAAAAACCTAGAACACTATAGTGGTCATATTCTTTATAGATTGGAGGTCTTCTTTCTAAGTGATTTAAAGCGAGCACTAAGGACATGAAAGGGAAAGAGCTTACAAGAAGTTTTGATATTGGATGATAATCATGTATTGTTCAAATTTTTTAGTGAAAATGAAGCAAGAAATATCGTTGAATCTGGTACCTGACATATTTACAACAAACCATTATTCCTTTAGGCTTGGATGCCCGAAATAAACTTGGAAAGAATCTGGTTCAGCCGGATTTTACTGAGGTTGAACGTCGTTGTCTGGATTCATGATCTATGCGACTCTGGTTATGGAATACCTGCAAAACAATAAAGGCGGGCCGGGAGTTGATTCCCGAGAGGCCCCTCCGACGCTCAAGTCAGTCT
>JANZLH020000045.1:25114-39156 GCA_026770325.2 Erythroxylum fimbriatum
CCATAAAATTAGCTAAAAGCTTCAGCCCAACCTTGAAGCTTCGGGGAAGCTACTCACTCATGGTAGGATGAAAACCACAAACATTCAAGGCAACAAACATCATATGAGACACTAAATAATAAACAGAGGATAAATGGATTTTCGGGTCTCCCATTTTGCGTTTATTATTTTCCGCCTCTCCCTGATGTTGCGTCCTTGCTTGGGTTGCTTTGCTCTCCTTCAGCTTCTTCAATAAATTAATTGCCACAGAAATTAGAGTTGGCAAACAACATTAGGAGAAATCAGATAATAAACAGATAACGAATGAGATTTGGGTCTCCCTCTAATGTTGCGTCACTGAGTAGTCTCTTCAAGCTACGCCTGCGTTGTTTTGATCTCCCTTGAATGTCTTCTTTTATTCCAGCTATCACTTGGTGCGTGACCTTCTGCTGGAGCTCCACTATTTTGTTCCTTTAAAAACGTCCAGCACCTTTGCACAACACACATTAGTTCACGCTACTTCCCAACCATTTAATGCCCAGCTCCTCTTGGTTTTTCACTCTATTCACGCTACTCACCTTATCAGCCCACACCTTTGGCTGTTAACGCCTAGCTCATCCTCTCTAACACTTCACTTCCACTGCTTTCATTTTCCTTCCTAATGTAGCGCCCAGCTCACTTGACTCACACCCATCATGTAACTTTGATTTTAAACCACCAGCTCCCTTTCGTTCTCACCCCAATGTAATGCCCAGCTCTCTTGACTCATACCCACCATGTAACTTTGATTTTAAACCACTAGCTCCCCTTCGTTCTCACCCCAATGTAATGCCCAGCTCTCCTCCTACTTGCCCAGCACACGTTGTTTTTATATCCAAACCCACCAGCTCCCCTATAACGCACCTCTCGTCTTACTTGCCCACCTCCTGCTTGGTCTTTATCCTAGTATGTCGTTAATGTGTAACATTATTCCCTTATGCATTCACGCCCCCACCAAACTCAGCCAGCTCTATTCTTCCTTGTCATGTAACGCACCTGGCTCTCTTGCTGATCAGTTCACGATTTTTTATTTTTTATTTTTTTCCATGTGCACTCCAGCTGGTGTCTCCTCTTGTTTTGGATGTCGTTTAATGCTCCCATGCCTCCTCTTTTCCTTTGTAGTTCACGCCCATCTCTCCCTTTCCTTTGTGCCTTGGCTGTGTTCGACAATTAATTTGCTTTATGTGCCTCCAGCTTTCCTTCTATGAGTGAGCTGCTTCTCTCAGTAGGTCTCTCCTCTCTGCTGGTGCGTTCCCCATGTTGGTGTCTTCTAATGTGTATATCGTTGGTGCTCTCCAATTGAGTGAGTGAGGGTTATCAGAAATCAGTGAATGTTTGGTGGGTCTCCCCTCAATGCTTTCTTTTTATGTAAACTTAAGAGCCACCTAATGTAAAGTAATGTTGGAGAGTTTAATGGTGGGCCTCTTGCTTTTTTTTTCTTCTTTGTAACGCTGGTTGCTTCCCCCTTTAATGAGTAGAGAGTTATCAAAAATAATGATTAAATGGAGCCCATGTGAATTTTGCGTGAATGCTAGTGTCCAAGGGAGTGGAGTATTCAATCATTGAAGAGAGGTGGGGCTTGGAGCTGTCACGTTGGAGCTTCCTCTTGGTGGTGTGTGTTGTTTGTTTTTTTTTTCTTTTTAAAATAACCAGCTGTCTTGACCCCCTCCTTCTATTGATGTATTGCGTTATGCTTCTATTGTGGTGGGTCTTCCTTTGCCAGCTATTCACGCCTCTACTATATCCCAGCTCATGTTATTTTCCTTTTATTCCTTGTGGTTTGTCGTGTCCCTCTTGTAGCAGATATTGACGCTTCCACATGTAACCTGATGTTGTTGTTTTTATGGTCATCCTCAAGCTAGCTCCTGGTTAAAATCCTCCCCAAATTAATTCCTTGGTGGCTTACGTTTTGGGCCGGTGTTTTTACCCACATTTTCTTTTGACTATTGTGGTTTTTTTTAATTAAAACCAGGTGCATTTTCTACAAGTTAAACATGAACAATTATAAATACAAATTCAAGTAAACTAAAAAATTTAGCAAGAAAAATATGTATGCAGTCCAATAATAATCCAAAAATTAAGGGAAAATGTCATTAATTTTAACGATAAGAATGCCTTCAACAGTTACATGTTGCAGGTCACAACCACATATAATTCAACCTCACACGACAGTAACATAGATTTGTGGCATCAAAAGCTTGGGCACGTAAACTATGAACTTATTAGCAAGCTAAAGAAATTGGAAGTTATGAAGGGACTGCCCATAATAAATAAAGAAGATACGTCAATATGCAGTGCATGTCAAATGGGTAAGTGGATGAAAATGCCACACAAAAAGGTTAGACATGTTACCTCATCATGTATACTTAATTTGATTCATATATATTTGGTTAGTCCAATACAACAAGATAGTATTGGTGGAATGAGATATTTTCTAACTTATGTTGATGATTATTCATGATATACTTGAGTATCCTTTTTAAAATAAAAATCAAATGCTTTTAAGGGTTTTAGAAGCCTATGTGTGTAGATTATGAATCTGAAAAATATTATTGTGTTGAGGATCAGATCGCGGAAGGAAATTTGAGAATACAAGCTTTAATGAATTTTGTGAGGAGTATGGTATTATACATGAATTTTCAACACCTAAAACTCCACAACAAAATGGAGTTGTTGAAAGGAAAAATAAAACATTCCAAGAAATGGCCAGATCAATATTGAATGGAAGAAAATTGTCTATACATTTTTTAGCTGACACAGTCAATACAACATGTTACATATGTAATAAAGTTTACCTTCGAAGCATCATAAATAAGACTTCATATGAACTTTGGAAGGGAAAACCCCAAATGTAAGTTACTTTTATGTCTTTGATTGTAAGTGCTACATTCTTAGAGATCGAGAATAACTCAAAAAATTCGAAAGCAAAAGTGATGAAGGAATCTTCATTGGTTATTCAACTTATAGTAAAGCTTACCGAGTGTATAATCAAAAAACCAAGAAAGTGATAAAGTCCATAAATGTTGTGATAGATGATGTATCTCTGTTGAATGATCAAGTGGCAGGAGAAAAACCACAGAACTCATCCTAAGAATCAAGTCAAACAAGCAACGAGACAAGATTGAAGAATTGCCTAGATCTGCAGTTACTTGCCACTCAGGAAGTAACTACATAAATTGAAGAATTGTCAGTTATTTCGGATGATGAATCAACCAAAATACTCGATGCAGAAATTGTTCCTATAAATGTTCAAAACTCGAGAGAAGCTGACTTGAACTAGGATCCTCCCTCCCGAATCAGAAGAAGTCATCCTATAGAGAACTTTATTGGAGATGTTAATGAAAAAAGAAAAATAAGAGACGGTAGAAGGGTTGATTATTGAGAACTTGCGGGCCATTTATACTACACTTCTTCTTTCAATCCAAAGAACATTAAAGAAGCTCTACAAGATGAGTTCTAGACAATAGCTATGCAAGATGAATTGATTCAATTTGCACATAATGACGTATGGGAATTGGTGTCAAGATCATTGGATGCTAATGTGATTGGAATAAAATGGGTGTTTTGAAATAAAACAGATGAAAAGGGTAATGTAACTAGAAATAAAGCAAGGTTAGTAGCTCAGTGATATTTTCAGGTTAAAGGAATAGACTTTGACGAAACCTTTGCACCGGTGCCACGATGAGTCTATCAGACAATTATTGGGCATAGCATGCATGAAGGGGGTTTAAGCTTTATCAGATGGATGTAAATAGTACTTTTCTAAATGGGTTTATATAGGAAGAAGTGTATGTCGAGCAACCGAAAGGATTTATTGATTCAACCCATGCAGATCACATTTTTAAGCTAAAGAAAGCTCTTGACGATCTCAAACAAGCACTAAAGCCTTGGTATAAATGGCCCACGCAATATCTCATCAAACAAGGATATAAACGAGGTAGTGTTGACAAAACTCTATTTATTAAAAAGTTTAAATATGATTTTGTGATTGCTCAGATCTATGTTGATGACATTGTGTTTGGTGCCACACATTCGAAGATGGTAGATGAATTTGTTGAATTAATGACATCCAAATTTTAAATGAGTATGGTAGGTGAGCTGAATTTCTTTTTAGAATGCAAGTTAAACAAATGAAGGATGGAATCTTTATATCGCAAACCAAATATGCCAAGAGTTTAATAAAGAAGTTCCGTCTTGAGATTGCTAGACATGCGAGAATACCTATTAGTGTCTCAGCGAAGCTAAACAGAGATGAGAATGGTAAAAGCGTTGATGTCAATCTATATTAAAGCATGATCGGAAGTTTATTATATTTGACTGCAAGTAGGCCAGATATTTGTTACAGCGACGATGTATGTGCTTGCTATCAAGCTAACCCGAAAGAAACACATCTGATAGTGGTTAAGAGGATTAACAGGTATGTAAGCGGAACATCTGATTTTGGAATATGGTATACATCTGACTCGACATCTTATCTAGCTGGACATAATGACGTCGATTGCGCTGGAAACTTAGACGATTGGAAAACGCTTCAGGAGGTTGTTTCTTCTTAGAAAATAATTTAATCTCTTGGTATAGCAAAAAGTAGAATTCAATTTCACTATCGACTATAGAGGTATAATATATCGCTATAGGTAGTTATTGTTCACAACTTCTTTGGATGAAACAAATGTTAGAAGGTTATGTGATTGATCATAATGTGTTGACAATCTTATGCGATAATAAGAGTGTCATAGACATCTCTAAGAATCCAGTTCAGCATTCAAGAACGAAACTCATCGCTTTGAGGTGCCACTTTATTCAAGAGCTTGTGGAAAGCAAAATAGTCACTTTGTCATATGTATCTACGGAAAAGCAATTGGTGGATATCTTTACAAAACTTCTTGATGCAGTAAGATTTGAACTTCTTTGAGGAGCTTTGGGACTTTATGTTTTACATTATTAATGTAATATTTCCTTTTAAAATTTTAAAAAATGATCCATTTTTCATCCAAGGGATTCAAAATCCCTAAGGGTCTTTCTTTTTATCACCAGCGCCCTTCTTCCACCTTTCATATCTGTCCACTCCAAAGCTCCAAATCACTCATGTGGCTGCAGTCTCAAGCCCTTAAGTGCCCACGAAATTGTGATGAAGTTTTCTCCATCGTGAACTCAGTGTTTGTGTGCGATTTGTGAACTTCCATTAAAGACCCATCTCTTCTCTCTATGGTATTGCTTCTTTTCACTTCATAGTAGCTCCGATTTGTTGATTTTGTTTGGGTCTTAACTATTTTTCTAAAAATATGGGCAAGAATAAAGAGAGAACGTCCCCTTCAGTTTTAGAAAAGAAAACAACAACTCCATCACGTCGTTTAAGTCAATTAATGCTCAACCCAACACCCGGAACAAGATTCACCAGGGTTGGGTCATCTTCGACAACTCCCATTGATATCCCTGACACTACTTCTATTCGAAAAAAGTACCAGATCCAGATGATGATATTACTCGGGTCATATTATCCATGGAGTTAGAATAGGTAAGAAACTTTCAATCTATCTCTATAGATCTAATTCCCAGAATTAGGTTGTTACCTTTTCCTACCTAATAAGAGTTGTTCTTAGACAATTATATTTTCAACAATTGAAAGTTAGAATTATTGTTTTTTATGAGCAATGTGTTTTCACATACTCCCACCAAAAAGGACAACTATACTTCTACTAATGTTCTTACAGACAGGATAAATTCACAATCATCTCCAAAACAAACTCTTTGAATTCATCATAAAAGTAAATCTTTCAATGGCTCGTAGCCTTTCAACTGTACATCAAATATATCAATAAAGGCAATAGTTCCGATTGGATGTATTGTTATGAGATTTGAAGCTTTTAAATCTCATTTGAGTCCAACGACTTACCTTGAGAACCATTCTCCTGTAAGCATATATTAAAACAAACAATTTGTTCAATACGTCTGTAAGATTATACACAACCATTTGGATATCTCATAACTTTTTATTACCCAATTTAATTCTAAACTAAATGGATAATACATGCTTGAGCTAAGTATCACATCCTCAAATCATACATTTGACTCTTTCAAAGATTTAGCATTTCATATCTAATATGAAATTTTATAAATTGATTCAATTGGAACTATTAAAGGTAAGTTATTGTATTAGGCATAACTATAGAAGCAATAATATTGTATTATACAATGTCTCATATTGTGTTTTCCTACTTACATGAATCCATATTCATTTATATCTACAAAGTAATATTAATGCATACAGGGACGGAGCTATGTGGTGGCCCAATAAAAAAAATTAAATATTTTTATAATATATATATATATATATATGTATATACACACACACACACACACACACAAGGATGGAGTTATTTGAAGCCCATTGACGTATTGGCTCCTCCAAGATTTAAAAATAAATAAATATTTGGGCCCTCCTATCTTAAATTTTTGGCTCCGTCACTGAATGTATACGAGACATTACTTATTAAATAAAAAGAAAATATATAATAAACTACAATCACACTATAAAAAGTAATATATTCAAATAAATCATTAACTATATATAATTATATTATTACGCTCACAGATTCATTTATATCTACAAATTGATATTCAACTACGTAATGGTTATCTACATATAAAGAGACCTAAAACTTTAATATTTGGATTATACAAAAAAATTATGGTCTTTTATTTGAATAAGTTCGTTTTCTATATTATAAGAAAATCTAAAATATGAAACTAATAGTAGTTAAACATTTATAAAAGAGGTTTTGTAAATTTTCATTTAAAAAAATTTAAATATAATTAATATAATCAAATAATATTAAATATTATATTGGAATTGATTTTTATGTAAAATCAAGGTATTTTATTTTATTTATTAAAAAATTAAATTGGTTATACTATTAACGAAATAATTCCTTTATAGATTCTCTTTTTTTAAAAAATTAAAGTTCATTCCTTTAAATAGAATCCTTTCGTAAAATTTATTATTTTCAACAATCATTTAAAAAATTATCATTTTTTTGGTGGAGAAGATAAAAGTTAATTTCTTAATTGTATATATAATCTATTTTTAATAGAACTTATAACAGGTGAATGGTAATTTTAAAAGTTAAATTAGGTAGTTAATATTGATTGTTACAAAATTAAGATTAAAGACTTTTTAGACAAATTAATAAAAAATAATTTGTCACCGGGAAAGTTATATAAAAACTATATGCCACTTATATGGATTATAAATTTTATATATTTTTTATTAAATATTTAGCGATAGAAAGAGAAAGAGGAAATTTTCCATGACATTGGCTATATGGACGTTGTATAACAACCTAAGATGTAATTATTAAAAATTTATAAATGGAGTAATCTTAAGTTGGAAACAAATTTAATGATGAAGTGAGCTAATAAAAAAGTAAGACACATAATTCATTATAATAAGATTTTACGTTATATATGATGTCTTAATTGTATATCAGCTCACATAAATTTGGTTCATTTTTTCTTTAAACTCCTTCAAAATTTGTTGGATCAAAATCCTTCGATAATTACCTGCTCTAAGTTATTTTATAATGAATTATAAATTTCAATTTTGAAGTCTTTTTGTGGACATTGATTGTAATGTAATTGATATGTTAGCATAAGAATTTCAAGTCATGGTTTCTTAAATTACGAAAACCATCTAGAATTATGGCGCATAATTGGAACGGTACGTTCTAATTTCAAGTGCATTTTATCTTTAAAACTCTCCTATACTTTCTTTTTTTGGGATAGAGATGGATGCAAAAATTTCAATGTAAATGGAGCTAACTATTCACTGACGGAAAAAAAGAATTAAATTTTGTATACAAATCAAGAAGGCCAATATAATTATATGGTCGTTTTTGAATCTGTCTTCATTTGGGTAGTTTGTTATTACTTAAAACTTACGTAATAGTATTGTTGTCGATAGTAACGTTTTAACTTTGTCTTACGTAAAGACAAAATATGCCACACTCTATCTTTTTTGCACCCCATCGAATTCATATTATATGAGTAAATCTTTTTATATTTATGTACTATAATGAATAGTCGTTCACCTGCTCATTTAACTAATTTGATTATTATTGTGCGAGCCGACAATGCTAATTAAAAGATACAGGACTTCTGATCTATTAAATATAAAAAGTGCCAATGTGATCAATCATTGATATAAAATATGCGGGATAGCGACAGCTGGGGTAATTACATGCCTAGATAACAAAATTAACAAAAGCAATTATGAAAAGAAATAAGTACCTATGGCACACCATTGTTTTTTTTTTAATAATAAAAACGATAATAGGGAAAAAAAAAACAGATAAAGGTAGGAAAGGTAAAGAAAACTAATCCAAGTCAACAGACTTATCCCGTACACTGGAATCTAATAGCCTTTCTTCCTCAACAATAACAGAAACCGAACAATTTGAATTTAAAATGGAGACTAAACAAGAAGGACGATCAGTTCAGTAATGTAGGTTTGCTTGTAATAAGGCTACCTTGGTTAAAGCATGAGCCGCCTTATTGACAATCCTACACGTCCATTGAAAGGACAAGTGAAGGAAATGTCGCTTGAATGATAAACAATCAAGGGTCAAAATTTCAATCTCAGACCGATTTGACGAAGGAGCTAATATTGATTGGACAGCTGCCAAACAATCCGACTCCACAATGACCTTGGCAAGTTGTTGGTCTTTTAGCCAAGAAAAAGCTTCCCTTATAGACATAGTTTCGGCAAGAACTGGGTCAAACAGGGCAGGAAAAAAACCTGAAATAGCAGTCACAAACCTACCTCGTGCGTCCCTAAGAATCGCAGCAAAGTCTTCCGTCTGAACATCCTTTGAAGAAACAACGAACTCGCTGTCTTCTTTCTCCCGAATAGAGAGCCTTTGCAACCCTGAATCTATGAAGTTAAAACGAAAATCTAAGAGAGACCAATGTAGAAATAATATCTAGAGCTCACCTTGCACATAAACGGTAAGACCAATACTTGCACTCGTAGAAAGAGAGAAAGAGGCAAGACCTTATGTAACTTTGACATATTATGTATGTACGTTATTTTATATGGCCTTATCTTTTTTATTATTTATTTGTATTTAGTTATTTTTATTACCTTTTTTCTTTTTATATATATGCACGTCTATTTATAATTTTGTAGCATCTTGATGTATTGCACGTAGGTTTATTAAAAACAGCTTCTCTACTGAATGGGACAAAACTACGTACTATCAAATTTTTCCAAATCTCATGTCTCAACAAAATTTTAAATAAGTATTGATAACGATAACAAATAAATTGAACAATTGGATGATAGTTTTGAGATTTGAGCTTGAATAATAGCTAGGCTATGGGCTTAACCTGTTTTGAAGTTAATGGATCATAATTGATTTGATCTAAATCAATTCAAGTCTGATTAATTCGTCCCTCTTTTGGCGTGTCGTTTGGGGTAGTTTGGCTTATTATTTTTTCCCACTAATTTTAACAACAAAAATAGAAATCTCCAGATTAGGCGCGAAATGATTCAAAGTTGGTTACACTGCTTATTTTTGTCATCATTTAAGCTTCAGAAACCTTGTCAGTTTATGTTTAAAGAAATGGCAGGCCAATCTGATTCTCAACTCTCTCTCTCTATATATATATATATATATCTTTCTATCTCCACATCTCACGTTTTGCATTTGAAATGTATCTACTTTTGTACATGATTATCTAAAAACATTGAGATTGAGTTCATAGCCAAAGATGAATCGGCGTGAGATTTTTCCAAATCTCAAGATGGATTCCTCAAATTTCTCTGCTTAATTCGTCGCTCTCTATACCTCTCATCTCTATATATATATTTGATAACAACTCATCCTCCTAATTTTTCGGTTGTAATATTATCTTAGTCTAGATAAGCATTACACATATCTCATCTTCTTAGATCAAATTAAATCATGCATTGTTTGATAATGTAATTTAGATTGTATCATATGCAAATAGACTTAACTTATCTCCAATCATGTATGAGTACATCAATGAACATACAAAAAATCAATACACTATTATATATTTCAAAATTCTCAACTTCATTTTTTTCATGGTATTCGAACCCACATAAGCTAAGTCTTACTTTTTTTTTCCCCTCTGCAACATCTACTATCCATACACACAGCCTATTACACTGCTATACTACAAGCACACTCAAGGTTCCTGTCAATTTCACAAATCTTATGTTTCACAAATCTTATGTTTTTGTTGCTCAATGTACTTCTCCATATCTCTGAAATCAACGTTGTGGGCATCCTTGTTCTCAAATCTTTTCTAAATTATTTACGTTGGATTCAGTGTCTCGTACTCATCTTCATTGAAATTTATGTCTTCAATACGTTGGATTCAATGTCTCGTACTCATCTTCATTGAAATTTATGTCTTCAAAGCAAAAGTTGTATTTCTTTTCCTACATCTACTAGAGTATGTAATGCACCTCTTCAACTTATTCATTGTGCATTTGGGGACCATCATCTGTGTTAATTCCTTCTGGTTTAAGATATTTAATAATTTTATTGATGATTTTAAAGGTTGCATCTAAATTTTTCCTCTCGATCATAAGCCTAAAGTATTATAAAAAATTTCCAATTTTCAAAACCACTGTTGAGAACTTATTCTTAACATCAATCAAATTGTTTCAATATGATGGAGATTTTGACATTTCTTTTTGAATTTCTTGTCCCTACACCCCACAACAAAATGGTGTTATTAAATTCGTCACATAAGTGAAACAGGAATCACTCTTCTTGCTCTCAACTCTCTTCTGAACAGATTTTGATATGAAATATTTTCCATTGTTGTTTACCTTACAAGTCTTTACCATCATCTACCTTATATTTCAAATCTCCTCACGAATTTTTGACCATCTCTTCTCCGAATCTTACTCATCTTCATGTTTTTTGGTGTATAGGTTATCCTTTCCTTGTTCACACTCAACTTGATAAACTTACACATAAATCCATTCCTTGTGTATTCCTTGGCTATGTCCCCATCTATAAATGATACAAATTCTTGGATCCCTTCGCAAACATAATTTATCTTTCCCGACATGTTCGATTTCTTGAAAATCAATTTCTTCCCTTCCATCAAAACCCCTCCTCCTCTTCTACCACCTCTCTCTCTTTACCATTACAAATTCAATTATTACCTGCTCCTCCACCATTATCTAGTTCTCCTTTCTCAACAGTCTCCGCTACTTCCTCTCTGCCCATGCCCCCAGTGTCCTCTCCTTTGTCTATTCCACTTGTTCCTCAATCATCATCTTTGTCTACACATCTAATGGTCACTCTCACTTCAGACAACACTCGACCTTTGAAAACATTTCCTAACCATATTACTAACTACACTATTGTTCCTCCGTCTATTTATCAAGATCTTACTTCTTTCACTTATGTAAACAAATTTTCTCATCAGTGACAAGCCTTACTTGATGAGTTCAAAGCTCTCCATCACAACAACACTTGATCCCTTATTTCCCCTCCTCCAGGTGTAAATATTCTCAGGTATAAGTGGGAATTCCGTACAAAGCTTAAACCTGATGGTTCCCTAGACCACTATAAAGCCTCCCTAGTCACAAAAAGTTATCATTAATCACCTCGTCTTGATTATACTGACACTTTTAATCCAATTCTCAAACTAACCACCATTCATCTCATGTTTACCCTTGCATTGGCTAAAAACTGGTCAATTCGTTAACTCAATGTTAATAATGCTTTTCTTCAAGGCAATTTATAAGAACATGTCTTTATGTAATAACCACTTGGTTTTGTTGATCCTTATAATCCTCGTTATGTGTGTCACCTACATAAAGCTCTTTAAGGTCTTAAGTAAGCCCCAAAAGCTTGGTTTCACCATGTAACATCCTAGATTACAAGCTTACAGGCGCGTTTTTCATGGCCTAATGAACCAGATCCCATCGGAACTCCGAGGTTAAATGTGCTTGGGTGAGAGTAGTTCTAGGATGGGTGACCTCCTTGGAAGGCCTCGGGAAAAGTAAAACCGTGAGGGCTTGGCGGGCCAAGGCCCAAAGCGGGCAATATCTGTAAGCGGGTGATATGGGCTGTTATAGTGGTATCAGAGCCGGTACTTAAACCGTTGTGCCAGCTAGGTTGAACCCCAAAGAGGGTAGGGCCCTAAGGGGATGCAGAGTGTAAGATCCAAGATCCTATATCGGTTGGAGAGGAGAACGAAGTACGCCTTATAAAGGTACGGATACCTCTCCCTTACAGATGCGTTTTCCATGGCCTAATGGACCAGATCCCATCGAAACTCCGAGGTTAAATGTGCTTGGGTGAGAGTAGTTCTAGGATGGGTGACCTTCTGAGAAGGCCTCGAGAAAAGCAAAACCGTGAGGGCTTGGCTGGACTAAGGCCCAAAGCGGACAATATCTGTAAGCCGGTGATCTGGGCTGTTACACACCAGCTAAGTCATAAACTTGCCGACCTTGGGTTTACTTCATCCAAAGTTGATACATCTCTCTTTATTCACTCTACCTCCACTCAAACCACTTTTCTTTTTGTTTATGTGGATGATATCCTAGTGAATGGTTCTTCACAACAATTTATTCAAACCATCATTGATGCTCTTCATCATAAAAGTTCTAAGTCCTCTTCACTAACTTTTGGGCATCGAAGCAACCTTTACACCCACTGGCATTCTACTCACTGTGAGTTTCCGATCATGCATCTCATACATAATATATATCAAATATACGTAGCGAAAAATAAAACGGAGCCTAAAAAACAGATTTACTCATGCATATAGATATAGAAAACAAAAACATAAAATGTAAGATATTTACATACATTTCCGATGATCTCCTTTGTTCTTTAATCTTCACTGCATTAGGTTGTCGTAAACTACAACGATTAACGTAGATCGTCTCTAATGGAAGTCCGCACGAAGATAAAAGGATGAAACCTTGTTAGAAGACGGCTAGAATTCTTGCTTTGTGCTAGCAAAGATAAGAACTATTGTGAGAATTAGAGACAAAAAGAGTGTGTGTGTTAGAAAGAACTTTTCTTTTACTTGGGTCTTACACAAGATGCACGAAAATCATCTCTATTTTCTACACCATTTGGCCTTCCATAACCCCCATTACTAATGAAGGGTCAAGGGAAGTTAATGGTCATGAATAGCATACATTAATGGAAGTTATGGGAAGTTAATGACAATGAATAACATGCATTAATGGAAGTTTTGGGAAGTTAATGACCAAATTGGCAGCCAACAACACTTGTTTCTAATCCATTCCATGCAACGTTTTCTACCACAATCACATCGCGATACAATCTCGAAACACTCTCTCATATCTTGAATCACCATTCAAGACCATTTTACTCATCCTTTGGATCTCCTGTGTGTGTGACCAATTAGATTCCCGGTTATGTTGGCCATTTGAATTAACACTTAATTCAAGTAAGTCAAGAGCGGTATCTAGCAACAAGTCATGACCCCTAATTGACTGAAAAGTCATTGGTTTGACTACGAACTCTTCCATACGCAATGTTGCCATGCAATTCGTCTTTTCACCATCTATACGCCACTTGGTTCAGAATATGGTCAAAGTGTCAACTTCTACTAGACTAACTACGTCACATCTAGTCTAAGTAATATTAGATCTTGTCCTGAGGATCTCATTACTCTATGTAACATTAAAGACTCTCTTCATGACACATATTTGCTATGGCTAGAGACTCCCGAATAATGACCCCGACAAGAGGTTATGGGTATCATCTCCTTCAATCAGGAGTGGTGAATCCTTTACTAGCTACTTAATTACATCCAAATACCTCAAGCTGTATCAATCACCACCCTATGAGTAACCCCTAAAGGCACCGATGAATGGAGTCAAAGCACAGGATCAGTATCCAAGATATCCTTTAGCACTTCAAGTTAAAGGATACTTGCACCATTGCTATGATGAGACTATCATTGACACTGGAATAGAATATCCATATGATTGTCTC
>JANZLH020000045.1:131094-141599 GCA_026770325.2 Erythroxylum fimbriatum
CATGTGACAATTTCCCACACCAGCTCAATTTCCCTCAACCCCAAGCAACACTCTTAGTGCAAGAGCATACTGAAAATAGAAAATGAAATAATTAGTATTTCATTTTAATTACCTACTGGTGTTTATGTTCATATCTACATATTGGAATTGTCATTCTTGCATCCTCTCTTATACTTAAGAATGTGCTTCATATTCCAAGTTTCCCTGCTAATATCCTGTCAACATTACAATCTCATATTTACTGCTAATTGTTGTCATATTCAGAAGCTGAACACTTGGACAATGATTGGAACTAACAAAATTAAGGTAGCACTATTATTGTTCGAGCCTTTTTTAGCTTCTTCTAGTTTAAAATCCTTCATCAGTAATTGTATTAATGTTCCTACTTGCTAACAAAGATTGCAGAAAAACTTAGAATTAATATCCCTACCATTGCGCCATTGCGCCAAGTCTGTCTAGCTTGTTATTTCAATATAGAATTATGCAATTTTAGCTATTCCCGGTACTACCTCATACTCTTTGCCTCATTGTTCTTTAGACCTGCATTGTGAGATCCTGATAACTCTTCCCCTGAGCCTCTGCCAATGCTTTACTCTTTGCTTCATTGTTCTTTAATTTTTTTCATAAGTTAGAAAGATTTGTAACCTTAGACCTCCTGCTCACACACCCTAGTGATTAAGATCATAAAACTCTCTACTTGAGTTAAGCTATTCAAATGTTTAAAGGGTGCTCCTATTCTCGTCCCTACATACATCTGTTATACCAATATATATGCATGCTTAGAGAACACAGGATCACCAAACAATAATGAGGCTCTAAGGACAAAGTTGAGGCAGAGGAAATTCACTAAGGCTCTATCTGGTATTCATGTTTCTTATTATTGTAAGTATTTGAGTTCATATTTGTTAATTTGATTTTGGTGTTGAAATGTTAAAAATAAAAGATTTTGACTGGTAAATGATGAGGCAGAGGAAGCAGTTCAAATCAAAGGCATGTTTCCAATGAATCAATAATTTATAGTGACAATATCAATGCCACAATTGTAAAAGTGTGAGCAATTGAAGGTAGATTATTGGGCCAAAGAAAAGCAAGAAAATTTTTCAGAAGAAAGTGAAGAAGTAAGCAATCTGTTTATGGCTCATAATGACTGTAATGGACTTGCTAGCAGTGCATGGTTTGTAGATAGTGGTTGCTTAAACCACATGTTAGGCATCAAGGCTCTATTCAAATAGCTAGTTGATAATGAAGCATATGTTATTAATACACAAGACAGCTATAAGATCTGACATTTATGGTATGGAGACCTTAACATTAAAGGGTTAAGTTAATTGAGGTAGAAGGAGATGGGTCAGGGACTACTAAAGATTGAGAAACTAGCCTTGCATGAAGGATGCATATATGGAAAGCAAAGCAGAAAGTTTTTTCCTACCATGAAAGCTTGGAGGGAAAAAACCAAAAAGCTGGGAAGAGAGAGAGCTGGGAAGTGATGCCAGGAAAAAACCAAAAAGATTATCCGAGTACTTAAACATAAGAAGATTAATTTGAGCAGCTGAGGGCTTATAAGAATCTTTGGTCCACATATGGTCCAACTTCTGCTTGTGGGGGAGAAATAACTAGATGGCAGTTGCTGACACCAAAAGAACACAGATACATTTGTTGGATTTGGCTTCTATTTATCCACTAGCTAATAAGGGTATAAAGTTCAAACACATATTTACTCTAAGATATCCATTGTTTTAACAATGATGTAGAATAAAAAATGTGAATCACATAAGTTTGCAAGTAATCTGTCTTTGTTATATACTTCTCTTCAATTCCAATTCTGTAAAGATTTAGTTTTCACAACAATGCTTTTGGATTTACTTCTATGAACAAATGCTGAGGAATCCCACAGTAGAAATGGCTTATTAGCATTCCAAGGGTTGATATTAAATACTGAAACAAAAATCAAAAGCATATTCTAAATATTAAGCCACCATTCTATATTCTACGGTTCCGTAGCCTCCCAAGCTCTTCCTATTCTAGTCCCTCCAGCACAACTAGATTTATTTTGAGTTGTAAGGCTTTTGTATCCTGCTTTTTATTTGTCCTATAAACTTCTTTTAACTTCCACCTTCACTGGTTCTCAACACTATTCTTTCTCAACTTCCAAAGAAACATAAATTAAAGATCATAATGGTGAACAAACTTCTTATGGACCGATACACACTGAATCATTAGGAATATACGGTTTGGTTGCTGTATAGTTTGATTGTTGTATGCTGTTGTTCAAAATGAATAAATGACAGTATATATGCACAAGACTACAAGGTTCAGAAAATGCAACCAAACTATATATGTTAATTTTCAATGAATTCAATGGTGGCTAGGATAAGCATTTTCATAAAGAAACAGACTAAGCTAAACAAACATTTAAGTTCAACCTCGATTCAATCGAAGACACCAAGTCAACTACAAGATCAACCATTCAAAGGAAAGCCAACAACAAACATGAACTCCAACATAAATAAACAAAAGCAGAAAAGGTTAATTACCTCTAGAATTTGCTCCACTGCAAATGACAATAGCTGATTGAACTTTTCAACCCGTAGGAATAACAACCTAAAATGTATCAGTAATATACACTGTTAAAGTAATCAATTGAGATGGCTAGAAGGCTATAGGAATGAAATTCATAAACATATAATGCAGCTATATGAAGTGAAGAGAGTGAAATAATTATTGGTGGCATCAAACATTGCATATAAGTTCATTGATAAGTTGAAGAAGAAGGGTTATGAAGTCCTCTACATGGTTGATGCTATTGATGTTTAGGCATATTATTGATGAAATAATTATTGGTGGTTTCTTATCAATGCAAATCACAACCTAGTCGGAGCTTTTACAATGCTATGTGGTTCTTAACCTTGTCAGAGAGTTTGGAATCGAGCTTTTACATATTTAGGTATTCTAGTAAATTCCACATGACCTCGCTACTCAGAATTTAAGCCTCTATTGGAAAAAATCAAAACAAAATTACGTTGCTACAACTCTAAATATCTTTGAATGGCCGACAGAACACAATTAATTTCTTCAATCCTACCATCAATAAATGTCTATTGAGCCTCACATCTAATCCTACCTACAACAGTCAACGGAGTAGTGAACAAATTGCTTGGAAAATTCCCATGGAATGGACACATTTAGGGTAAGGTCAAGGACAAAATCAAATGGAAAGAAGTATGTAGGCCCAAGGATCAACGAGGATTGGGATGTATACCCTTGAAGGCGGTGAATCTAACCATGCTCACTAAGAGAATATGAAGACTAATTAAAAAAAAACTCCCTATGGGCGAATTGGGTTAAAGAATACTATATACAAAAGTATAATTTATGGAACATCAAGACTCCGATTAGGTCATCTGCTACCATGAGGAAGCTGCTGAAATTAATAAACATTGTTAAATAGGTAATTTTCTATAAGGTTAGTAATAGGTAAAGCATAAACTTCTGGTTTGACAGGTGGTCCACTAAGGGTGTGACGATCAAACAGCCTAAGTTGGAGAGACTCAAAGGTAGATGCCAAGAAACCTCCATAGTTCACCAAGTATTGGCTAATAGGAATCTGATAAATTGTTATGTGCGTGATAATAACTAGAGAAAGTATCCACTAAGCCTACATACCAACCCTGGTGTGGAAGACAAGGTGATATGGACTAAATCTAGAAATGGAGAATTCTCCAACAAAGCTGCCAGGAGAATGTTCTGTTCAGATCCTAAACTATCTTGGCATATATTAGTTTGGGATTATAGAATCCTTCCTAGAGTAGCAATTACACTCTGGATGGCTTTTCACAGAAGACTTCCAACCATTAATTGGCTTCATATGTAAGCATCCTCAACAGATGCTATCTATGCAAAAAACAACTAGGAAGACTTGGATAACATCCTATTTGAGTGACCTCACTCTAACAAACCATGGACAGAACTAATTCACAAATGTGGTGTACTATCCCCTCCGAATTTTTGGTAAGTCATCAGTGCATGGAGCATCAGACAAGTCCAAATTAAAGATTAAACATCACTAAAGGATGGATTTTTAAGATTATTTCATTCTAAGTATCTCTAACTTGTCAATGTGTCAAAAGATACTTTAGCAACTAAAATGCGAAGTATTTATATTAATTCCTCGCATTCCTACTCTTAGGAATAAAATTAGTTCTTACAATGGAAATACCTTATTGTTAGGTTGACATAACACCTCATTAAGTCAATTTATGTACCACGTTAGATTGATATATACGTCAATCAAAGGGTTCTTAACAAGTTAGCAAACTTCCCAAACAAAATTCAAAAAATAAGTTTTAAGATATTAGGTCAACTTAACAATGTTCAACACTAGGTTAGCCTATCTTCACTACAAGTCAACTTATTATTTATTTGAAATATTTTCATATAATAAATCAATTTTCAGGTTGACATATCTCCTTATATAGGCCAACTTAATGTTCATATGGAACATTTTCAGTATAATAAATCACTTACTAAATTGACAATGTACATAAAACCAATGTTATCAATGTTTCTAAAACCAAAGGAGGTTATGATTCATGTTTTACTAATAACAAAGCATTATTATTACTAAGGATTTATTCTTTAATTTCTTAAAAGAAAGCAACATAAAATAAATTCAACGAACAACATATGGAGATCAAATACATCTAAGGACCAAGAATGAGAAAGATCAAGGCACAACAAGTCTGCAAATTGAAGAATGAAATGCAACTGACACAGCCGACTTTGCTGTAGAGTTAAGCACAGATATGATTCATGGAACAAGCTAAAAGATCCATGAAATGGCAGTATGCATATCAACATCACCGTAAAGAATGTGGCAGAAACTGTAATGATCTGTAGTATCATTATCATTCTTTTCAAATTGAAGAAACACATCAATATACAGAACAGTATATTGTAATCACTATTACCATTCATTTTAATCACAATGCAACAGCACTCAATGTCATATGCTAAATTATGAATAAATGCAAAGGCAACGAGAACATAAAGTTGTTGAGCATAAACATAGAAATTGCATGTGCTTAACCCATATTCAGTAGAAATTCCAAGTGCTTACCCTATGACTCTCCTCCTCTGTCAATGTTGAATGCCAAATGTTCAATCTTCAATGTTCAACCAATTCAAGCCTGCACATAAAAGTAATCCAGCTGTGAGTGCAGATTTGAGATGGAGAAATAAGAATCCAGCCGTGAGACGAAAAGGGAAAGAGACAGAAATATACCCAAACGTTGAATGAAAAGGGAAAGAGAAATGAAGCTATTGATCGACGACGGGTAGGGCAGCGACGTTGTGGAAAAGAAAAATGGGAGGTCTGTAGATGAGGCAGTACAGCAGAGAGGAGTATACGTTTAGGAGACGGGAGGCACGCGAGATATATTATTGAAGATGACAGCTTTGAAACCCAAATAATAAACGACTCGGTTTTAATTTTTCACCTACACTTCCACGACGTTTACTTCATTAACACGTCGTAAAAATTTTTTGGCCACGTTTCAATAATAAAACGTCTCAATTAGTTCCTACATTCCTCGTCGTCTGAGCTCCATGTCGCCAAAAGCTCTCACATTTCCTGACGTTTTTTAAACGTTAGGAAAGGTCACAGTTTTTTGCAACGTCTCACCACTCAGACGTCGCAGAAACTATTTTTTTTTGTAGTGAGTCTTATGGGTAAACTCAACCCCAAAAGCTAGCTGAAAGGGTGGGAGAGCTTAGAAACCCATATAAACCCCACATCAACCCTCATATAACCAATGTGGGACTCAAGTCCCATATCTTCCAGTGTTTGAAATTAAACTTTCCCAAACTCGATGGAGAAGACCCATCTTAGGCACTTACGAGATTAAAGCAAGTAACCATTGTTGCAGCTTATTAGGAAGAATTCGAAAGGCTCTCTCATCAAGTTGATGAGTTACTTGAAAAAATTTTAATTGGTTGTTTAATTACAAGACTCAAAAAAGAGATTTGGTTATACATAAAAATAAAACAACCATGTTCTTTGCCAGATGCGATTAGCGTGGCCCATTTAGTGGAAGAAAGAAATGGCTTGTAGAGAAAGGGAGTAAAATTCCTAAGACCTCCTACAACTGGAGTTCCAACTAAAACAGGTGTCAACAACCCAGCTGGAATCTTAGGACCACCACCCTCCTTAAAATCACTACCTGTAACTAGTAAAAACCCTACATCTTTTAAGAGGATTACAAGTCAAGAAGCTCGTGAGTGATGGGAGAAGGGGCTTTGCTATTACTGTGTTGAACGATTCATACCTAGCTATAGGTGTCAACGTCCTTAACTCTTTAAGATGGAAGATGTAGAAGAAGCAACAGAAACACCAATTGAAACTCAAAAAGATCATCAAGAGAAAGATTAGTTACTTGAAATTTCATTCCATGTTATTAAAGGAATTGAGCATCCTCAAGCTATATGCCTTTAATGCAAGATGAAAGGAAAGGATTTTGTGATTTTAATGGACAGTGGTAGCACTCATAATTTTATGGACCAAGCCTTAGTGAAACAATGTGGATTGGATGTAACTCATGATCACTCCTTTAAGGTTATGGTTGTAAATAGAGAAAAGATTTATTGCATGGGAAAATTTTGAGCACTATCACTCAACATACAGGGATACCACACTCGAGCCGAATTCTATGTTCTACCAGTGGTAACATGTTTTCTTGTCCTAGGGGTACAATGGTTAGCTACTTTGGGACTGGTTGAGATGGATTACCAGAAACATACCATGACTTTTCACAAAGAAGGCAAGACTCATAAGTTTCAAGAGATCAAACAAATGGGATTCAATGTGTTAAAGGCAAAAGATTGTTGCAACATTCATAGTCCAAGTTTTTTTTTTTTGCAGTTAATGTCTACAAAAGAAATAATTGAAGTCAAGTAATATCACTTAACACTGTTCATATAGAGTACCAATAAATATTTAAAGCAGCCACTCAGTTGCCTCTAATCCATAATCATGACCATCACATTCCACCACAACCTAATGGTGGACCATTTAATGTTAGATCATATAGATACCCATACTACCAGAAATCTGAAATTGATAGAATGATTTGTGAATTGTTGCAATCAAGTCTCATCCATACAAATCGTAGCCCATTCTCATCTCTAGTTTTATTGGTTAAAAAATTAGAAGGAAGTTGGCTATTTTGTGTGGATTACCGAGCATGAAATAAAATCATTCTAACAGATAAGTACCCTATTCCTATGAATGATGAATTACTTGACGAACTTTCTGGTTCTAGGTTCTATTCAAAATTGTATTTGCAGTTTGGGTATCATCAAATTTAAGTATGAGAATGTGACATTCCAAAGATAACATTTCAAACTCATAAAGGGCATTACGAAATTATGGTTACGCCATTTGGGCTAACCAACGCACCAGCTACCTTTTAAAGGCTAATGAATAATATTTTCAGACCTTATCTTCGTAAGTTCATCTTACTTTATTTTTAATGACATACTGGTATATAGCAATACTTGGTAGGAGCATCTCTTCCACTTGCGAACTATCTTATAACTCTTAAAGGACCACCAATTAATTGCTAAAGAGTTTAAATGTCGCTTTAGAGTACAACAACTAGACTATCTGGGACAAATTATGATTAAAAATGGAGTTACAGTGCATCCTTCTAAAATTCAAGTGATCAAGGACTAGCCCATGTCAACTACTACCAAAGGGGTTCGTGGCTTTTTAGGACTGGTCGGGTACGACAGGAAGTTCATACGTGGGTTTGAAGGAATCGTTGAACCCTTAACCCAACTTCTAATCAAAGATGGCTTTTATTGGACAAAGTAAGCGGAGTTAGCATTCAATAAGCTTAAGGAGGCATTGTCTTCCCCACTTATTCTTTGCCTTCTTGATTTTTCTCATCCATTTGTTGTGGAAAGAAATGCTAGTGGGTCAGGAATTGGTGGTATTCTATCTCAAAAAGGCTAACCAACTACATTTTTTAGTGAAGCCTTAAAAGTGTCAGCCCTTATACTATCCAAATATGAAAAAGAAATGTTGGATATTGTAAAAACCATTCAAACATGGCCTTTATACCTCTTAGAACAAACTTTCACGATCAAGACTGGTTAAAGGAGCTTGAAATTCCTCTTAGAACAACAAATTACTACATCTGCTCAGCCTTGTTGGCTTCCAAAACTCTTAGGTTTTGGCTATACAGTAGAGTAGAAGTAAGGACAAGAGAATAAAGGGGTTGATGCTCGATCCCATAGATCTAAAATCAATATGTTGGTAGTCTCCTTATCATTAGCTAATTAGTGGGGAACACTTTAAATCGAAGTACAACAAGCTCCATTCTATACTGCCTTGCTTCAAAAACGTTCAAACAACCCAACCATGTCTCTTATGCAATGCGATGGGGTCTAGTTCTTCAAAGGGAGAGTTTATTTGAGCCCAAACAACTCACTGCTACCATCTATATTGACCGAGAGTCACTCTTTTTCCATCAGATACCACAAGACTCTTGCTCGATTTGGATAAAATTTCTAGTGTCCTGGAATACGTAACTTTGTCAAGAAATTTTTTCTCTATCATAATACATGTTAGTGCTACAAAAGTGATACCTTGAGTCTATCAGGGTTGCTTCATCGCCTCTCAATTCCAACTAAAGTATAGGCAAGTGTTGGCCCTTGAATTTTATTTATTTATCTATTAAGCATGATTTAAATTAATTATGAGGTTTTGATGGATTAAAATTTTTAGAGTTAATTATTATGTAAATGTTAGTAGGATTTTACTGTATGGGTTAATTGAATTGAGGTAGTAAGATTGTATGAAGGGCATTTTTGGAAGATCACTTACGATTAAAAGTTATACGACATAAATGAAAGGGCATAGTCGACATTGCACACTCATTAAGGGTAGAAATGGAAGAAGAAATGTTGTTTGGGAATTAAAGAAGGAAGAAAACATGAATTGAGGGAGAGAAGAGAGAAGAATGAAAATAGAAGAGAGAAAAAAAAGAGTGTCGTGGAGAAGAGAGAAAAGATGAGAAAATAAGCTAGGTTTCAATTTTTCTTAGCCTTCGAGAGAGATTTTGAGGTTGTTCAAGAAGAGAAAAAGGTAGAGGAAGAGAAGAGCTTTAATTTGAGCTAAGAAACTCTTCATTTAGTGAAGATTCAAGGCAAGGTCTTACTTAATCTTTTGGGTTTTTGGAAGGGTTTTAGTTCAAGAAGCTTACAAAATGTATGGGTTTAAGCTTTCTAGGATCAATTTTAGTAAATATATCTTATGGGTTCTCCAATTTGTAATCCTATTGAATGGGAAATTTTACCATTAATGAAGGAAATCAAGAGAGGCGAGAGGAGCAAGAGTAGAGGCATCTTTGAGCAAATTATAAGCAAGGAAATCAAGTTGGGTTTCATGTTTATAATTGAGTAATGAGCCATTAATATCTCTTGTCAAATAAAGAAAATAAAATGATTTCAATTACTTCATAAATGTTGCATTTATTTCTTTTGAATGATTTGAGAAATTTCTATACGTTTGATATATGAACTTGGTTGACGAATTATGAAATGATGATGGAAATGCGTTTGAAATATTACATGCTTATGAAAAAGCATGTTTTCAAAGTATGCCATTTGGGCAATCTATTTTCAAGTCATGAAATACATGTTATGTGGGTTTGTGGTGGTCCATTTTGTTTAGTCAAGTGCACTTCAACTCTATTAAAGGCTTCTCCTGCCTACCCGCTAGTGGCATGGAGTTCCTTCATGGACTCCCTCATATTTATGACTATGCAAAACCATTAAGTGGGATTGCGATAGTACGTTTTGTTTATGACTACACAAGACCATCATGTGGGAATGTGTTAGTACATTCTATTTATGGACCTACCCAAACCATTCTGATGTGCTTATGTGTTCATGATATGATTGATGCATACATGATTTGTATTATTTGTGAATTTGGTTGAGAATTTGAGAACTATGCGTTTTATGAATACAATATGAATTTTCTATAACACATGAAAATTTTCAAGGTTTTTGCTTGTTATCCGAAACTTAATACCTATGAGCTTTCATGTTCACCCTCCCGGTCCTCCCCATCTTTAGGTGATGAGCAAGAGATTGAGTGAGAGAGACAAGGAATCACTCCAAATTCTCCATATTTTGTATTTTAAGCTAGATTTTGTAAGCACAAGGCTTTAGTCGCATTTCAAGTATTATTGGTTCAAGAATCTTTTGTATTTTAGGATTTTGCAAAATGATGTATTGTGGCTCAAAATGCCTATTAAAGTGTTGTAAAACTCTTATCTTTTGGCATTAATGATTTATGATTGCGTTTTACTTATGACCTTCCAAGTTGTTCATGGCATTTTGAAGTCTTTCATACGGGTAAAATTTATTTTCTGACTTCAGGGGGAAAACTATCTTAATCTAGGCTAAATTAGACAAGTTTCTCCTAGAAAGTTGTAGCT
>JANZLH020000045.1:157754-168122 GCA_026770325.2 Erythroxylum fimbriatum
AAAGACTAACTTGAGCGTCGGAGGGGCCTACCGGCAGTCAACCCCCGGTGTGCCTTATTGTTTTGCAGGTATTTCTGAGCCGAAGTCAACCAATCCCATGGATCCAAGCGGCAGCGCCCAGCCCCATCAAAATCAGACAGAACCAGTTGGCGCCCACCGTGGGGCTGGGCGTCAGGGCACCACGTCCAGAAGCACTCAGATCAGTCAGGCAGCGGCAACAAATCCTGATGTAGTCGTTGTCTCGGCACTTGCACTACAGCGAATGGGCTTGCGGCTACCCGCCGTCCTTCCCTTGCCGCATCATGATCACCAGACACACCCTCCACCCATCATCCAAAACCCTAGCATAGACGAAGAAGGTTGGAATATGGATTTCTTTAGAAGTTGCTTCTCAATACAGATGGATAGTCGAATAACATCATCCAACTTCTAGTATTATTAAAGTTGACTAATTAGGCAACTTCTAGTATTCTTTATAAGATGTTTTAATTTTTTGTTATTCATACGCTTAAATGTTTTAAATTTTTGTTATTCATAGGCTTAAAATATTTTTAGGGTTATCTAAGAATGATTAGAAGAGCATGTTAATTCCATCTTGTATCAAACTAAACACTATTTGATAGTTTAAACATAACTCTTCTTATATCATATTGAGAAAATTTAAGCGATAAAGAAAAGTTAAGAAAAAGAGCTACAATTAATTAGAAGACATCAAGAGTTTATTTGAACTTTTGGTCAATGAAACTATGATAAAGGTCGACCTACAAGTCTTGGAAATCAGTTATAAACTCATTGTCTCGTAAATTCAAAGAGTTAGATCAACCTGTACCTGAAATATTTCAATTGATATGGAACTAGTCCTAATTAAAACAAATGAAACAAAAAATAAAATCTTATTTAGTTTCCTTCCTCATTTTAACCTTACAGATGATAATATTTTAAGGTAATACTAGTTGCTCACCATGCCACTGAAGATCTAAGCCATTCCATTAAAAGAAGAAGGAGGCTGGAGTGATATATAGTTTTAGATTGAAATTGTATTTGTATAGTACTATGATGGTTTCTTTTGTCTTAATAGCCTGGTAATTTTGACTTGCCTACCTTTATAGGCCTCAATGAAATAATGTAATTTTCAAACTATTTTTAGTCTTAAAATTTTAAATTTTATATAAAATTAAAATAAATTTAAATATAATTATACTATTCGTAATTCTTATTAGTAGTTAATAGAAAATAATTAGAAATATCTAAATTTAATTTTTACAGTTTTTAAGTTATTGCATAGAAAGCAACCAAATTTTAAATAGAAACTAGAAATTTAAACAAACAATTTTTTACTAAATTTACAAATATAAGTAAAAATCCAAAAGAATAGGTGGAATCAAACAAACCTTAATTTTTATATAGACAAAGTATTAAATAATATTCATAAATATAAATATTAAAATCAACTAAAATAAAAATCATAGTTTTTATGTAGAAAAACTATTAAATACTATTAAAAATATAACATTGAGATAAATAAAAGATAGTTTTTTAACCATAGTTTTATATTTTTTCAACATCAAACAATTGATTAGACTCTAAAGGAAATCATAGCTTTACAACTATTCAAAATCTAAAGGACCACGAAAAACCTTAAGCGAAAGACTAACAATACTCAGCGGAGCTTAACTGACCCTGATGCATATGAGCAAAAGAGCTTAACTAACCATAATGCACAAAAGCAACTATCAAACAACTCAAGCATGATAACAATGAAAAGACATGGTAATAAAATCATAAAGGAGAAAATCATCTACCATAAAGGAGCCCTCTTACTGTTGAATCTGAGGAAGAACCAGTACTCAATCTCAAATGACAGTAAACTAGTAATTATAGGTTCCTGTAGATGGTTATTATTATAGCTCATTTGTTAATAGAAAGGTTAAAAATTCCCTTTAGGTTTTTTGCAGGAGGGCGCTAACAACGTGCTATATATTGTTTAAGTCTGATTAATCACCAATTGTTCTCTAATCGAAGAGAACATCTATTAAGCTACCTAGTATTTAGTTTTCCCTTTGCCCTAGAGTAGTCTTAAATTCCTTTCTCTCCATATTAAGTACGTTGTACTTCCTAAGGCTATGATGAAGATTTTATTCTATCTCCTTTGTTCATTATCTTTCCCTAATAAGCTATTAAATAATCTATGTATGATTTATTATGGTTTCTTCATGCCTGCTGAGAAGTTGAATGATGTTCTAGATGCCTATAAAATAATCATAAGAGAAGAATAGATGAAGCAATGTTTCTAGTTAAGTTTTACAAAGTCTATAGTCTTTAATGAGCCACAATCTATCGATTATTGCTAGTGTTTGCTTCATTAATAGCCAAATTAGGAAATAAACTTTAAGAAGTGCTTGCTTAAACCATATTCTAACATACCATGCTACTTTTTTTATGTTAAGTGCAAAGATTTTATTGCATAAAGAGTTATTGCATTGGCTTAAGGAGTGTTTTAACCATGGAAAGGAGTCAACTTATCTAAGGTTTGGCATGTAGTTTGCGATATTTTCCAGAATCAAGGTTGAGCCAGTATAACTACAAAACCACTCATCACCCTCCATGGATTTAGCTTAGAACTTTTACGAAAGAGGTGTTTTAACCTTGGCATTAAAGAGTGTGAGAATCTGTGTTGTAGATACTGTATTAGATAAATATCAAATATAGGAGATAAATATCAGATATAGGATATGTATTAGGATCCCTAAAAATAAGGGATCCTCCTCAGATAGGGTTAGATTGGTTTGTTTCCTAATTTATGTTTTACTCTTTATGTATATATATCCTATTAAGTTTCAATAAAGAGGGTACCTTGAAACCCTAAATTGTGATAAAGAGGCCCTATTTCATAAACCAAACTTACTCCAAATATCAAACCATAGAGAAGCACTCATGTCATTTCTAATTTTTCATTTAATATATTATTTGAGATGTTCCCTCAACTTGAGTAATTGTGACATAAACAATGAAGTTATGGGTTTAATGTTGACCTTCTAGAAGCTTTGATCTTTCAAGAAGTAAATATGAATCTACCTGACGTATGACTCCTCTTTATTTGAAAAGATTGTCTAAATTCTTTTAGCCATAAGAACTTTCTTAATTAAGAATATTGGAAGAATAACAAGACCCCCTCATCCTGTGGCATACAAACTTTAGAACACTTAACCTTAACCATAAAATTCTTAGTTAAGTCACTCGACCATATGAATCTTCTCATCATCTTCTTAGTTGTTTTGAATAGACCATTACATAGAAAAATATGAGATCACTAATAGGTGTTTAAAGAATTGATGATCGAATTAACGAGTTACAACTTACCTGCAAAAGAGAGACACTTGTTGCACTAATTTCTAATTCTTTTCTGAATCTTCTCTAGTCCTTATAGGTGATTCTTCTAATAGAGATAAGCAATCTAACATAGGTAAAAGGAGACTCTCTAAGATGGAGGCCAGTGATAGACGATAACCACCTAGTAAGATGTTTGGCTCTTGTGGATATAAACAAGGGGCTTTTCTCTCTATGGATGGAGAGACTATGAAGCTCCTTGAATGTGTGTAAGGTATATATAAATGTGTAAATATATTTGCCATTAGCTTAAGAATAGAAGCAATGCAACTACAAAAAAAACTAAAAAGTCTCAACTTCTTGCATTTATTATAAAGTGTCTAGTTGGTAGCTAGGCATGCTACTGAGGATTGCATTAGCTCCTCTATTAGAGTGAAAAGGTCAGTTGGTAGGTAGGCATACTACTAAGGATTGCACTAGTTCCTATACTAGAGTGAAAAGCCCATATCCAACTGTTGTCCTGAATTAGTTCTTGAGCATTTATCTTTAGTGAAATAAGTGTTCTTAGAGAATTGTAGTTTATGAGTTTGCATAAAGGACCTAGCTCATGCCATCGGTCAAATTAGGAGAAAGTTCCTTTTCTATTGCCAATATTATGCCTAATTAAAGGTTGCATCTGACCTTCTTGTATGTAGGATTTATTGCAGAGTCCGTGACATCTTGGAGTTTATTGAAATAATCCAAATGCTCTCCTCTTTAAAGTGATATAGGTGTGACCATTTGACTAAATTATCATCATAGTCATTGCATAATTTCTAGAGCCTTTTAGCTAGTAGTTCTTTACTCAAGAATTTAACAGATGTGATTCCTACCCAAATTATTTGGGTTAAAAGACTAAGGGCCATTTCATCTTGAGGAGCTTATTGTAGCTATTAATAACACTCCATAGAAAATCCGTTAGCTTCTTGTCCATTTCTTTCATTATCCCCTCAAGAAGAGCCATGTGTGAGCACCAATGAGTAGCTAAGTTATTTAAAACATAAATTAAAAGTTATAACATTCCCCTATAACTTAGGAATATATTGCACCAAATATTGATTTTTTTTCTATTGAAAGGGGAAAAACAATCTTAAGATGATTGGATTTTGTTAATGATTGGTACACGTAAACACTTGAAAGTAATAGGGGCTACGGTGATTCCTATTAAGCTAATTAAGTTATATATTTAGGGGTCTGCACCAACTGAAGTGATGAAGAAGATCTTACTTGGGTTATAGCTTAACACAGAAAGGAGTTTAAAAGATTCTAGAGTGGGTATAAGTAGATAGATGGAAGTTGGAGAAGCTCTACAAAGCAAAATTAAATCATCTGGAAAAGAAAAAAAAGTTGAGAGATCTTTTGTTTAGAGCATCTGTAATGAAATTTGAAGTTGGTTCCCTTGAGATTCTTGTACTTTTCATTTTGGTGTAAACATTCATGTTGATGGAAAACAAGGAAAAAAAAAAGGATTCCCCTGTCTTAGGCCTTAAGTTGATTTGAATATCCTAGTAGGTTCACCATTAATAATAATTGCGTAGGAGACTATGGTAATGCAAGCTTGTATTCATTGAACAAATAGGTTAGGAAATCTGATAGCATGTAATGTGACTGTCATAAAACACCAGCCAAGGTAATCAGGGGAGCCAATGTCCAGTTCAGGGTAGTGTGGTTTTGCGGTCGGAGAGGCAGGCTAAACAGCATGGTAACGTGATCAATAGATGTGAGTCTAGCGCTGGTGCTCCTGAGCTCAGTCAGCCGCCACTTTGGAGCAGGTCTCCTAATCTAGCTCCGGAAGGTATCGGGTTAAGCAGTGCAGGTGTTGTGGTTCGGGAGGCTCCGGGGGAGGCTAGCTGCTCTCCTCCTCCCCGAGTTCAGACTTCATTGGCCGTAGGAGAGGGCCTGCTCAATGGTGACGGTGGCGCACGATTGGAGGGTGCAACTAAGCAAGTGGATAAGGACATAGCCGAACCTAGTCCTAGTGTTGGGAGTGAGGTTGGGATGGAGCTAGTGTCGAGGGAGCTCAGTCCACCTTCAGGTGAGATTGTTAAGAAAACTATTGCAAAGAAGAAAAAGCACAAAGGGATGATGTTCCCGGAGTGCCTTTTTTAACATGATGTTTTTAGTTTGAAATACGAGGGGGTTGAACGCCCCCCAAAAGAAGCTGATGGTTAAGCAGCTAGTTGCGGATACTCAACCTTTTTTGGTAGGACTTCTTGAAACGAAAATAAAAGCTACTTCGGATTAAAGGGATTTAGGTTTTTTGGGGCCTCATTGGAGCTACATCTCCAATCATGCTCATCACTATAATGGGAGGATTTTATGTTGGTTTAATGAGCATAAAGTGACAATGTGATTACTTAAGATGGGCGATCAATTCATACATATGCAGTGTAAGATTTTCGGCAAGGGACTAGTTTTGGTTATGCCTTTAACTTTGCTTTTCAACGGTCTGCATTATGGAGTGAGCTGCAGGAATTCCATATTGGTTTACAAGAGCCGTGGCTGGTCGCAGGGGATTTCAACTGCTGCCACAATCTGATGGAGGTTGACGGTGGTGTGGCTTTTCACGGTGGAGCAGGTAGAGAGCTTCAGCACCTTTTTATGCAAGCTGATCTTGTTGATCTTAGAGGTAGTGGTAGGTGGTTCACTTGGGAGAATAAACAGAAAGGTAACTTGTACATTCGAAAAAAGTTGGATCAGGCTTTGGTCAATCAGCATTGGTTACGTACTTTTTCAAATGACTCGGCGGTGTTTGGTGAACCTGGGTTTTCGGATCATTCTCCTATGATTATTCAGTACTTTAGTGTTGGCCACAGGCCTGGGGCTCCTTTCAGATTCTTTAATGGCTTGCTTCGGGTGGAGGGTTTTATGGAAATGCTTGTGCAGGTATGGCAGACTGAGGTTCAGGGGTACAAAGCATTCCAGTTGATGCAGAAGTTGAGATTGGCCAAACAGGCGATCAAGGAATTTAGTATTAGGCGTACTCGGGACATTCACGAGTTGGGTAGTAGGTTGGCTGAAGTTCAAAAAAATTGCTACCTTGAGCCCCAGAATGATCAACTTAGAGCTCTTGAGGTTGAGAGCTTATATAAATATCAGAAGGCACTAAAGCTGTCCGATTCTATTGCGCATCAAAAATCCCGACAAACATGGATTAAGGAGGGCGATTGCAATTCTAAATTTTTTCATGCTGCCATTTTGGGTCGTCACAATACCAACACCATTACGGAGCTGATTGATGAAGCTAGTCATACGATGAGAGGGCAGAAAGCAGTATTAGCTGAAGTTAGGGAGTTCTATGTTCATCTTATGGGCACCAGTGTTGCTTCAGGGAATAGATTTGGAGTTCGCGATGTGTTGAATTTTACATTCAGCAGGGAACACACGGATATGCTTATTGCCCCTTTCACTGCCCTACAATTGAAGGAGGCTTTATTTCGGATGCATAATTCCAAAGCACCTGGCCCAGATGGTTTTTCGGCTGGATTTTTTCAACAAACCTAGAATATCACGGGGCAATTGTTCACATAAGCGGTTTTAGAATTTTTTTTCTTCAGGGATGATGCTGAAAGAAGTTAATTCCACCTATATTTGTCTCATCCCTAAGAAGGAGCGACCTGACCGAGTTACAGACTTCTGTTCGATCTCTTGTTACAATACGGTTTACAAGGTGATTGTGTCTCTTTTGGCGGTGCGTTTGAAGGGTATTTTGTCTGAGATTGTCAGTTATGCTCAAGGAGCGTTTCTTCCTTCACGCAGCATTGGGGATCATATTTTGTTGTTGCAGGAATTATTGGGGGATTATCATTCTATAAAGAAGGTAGATAGTTGTGCTCTGAAGATAGATATGTTCAAGGCATATGACACGATTAGTTGGAGATATTTGACAAATTGTATGCTAGGGATTGGTCTCCCGCCTCTATTTTGCAGATGGGTAGAGTAGTGTATACACACTCCCTCTCTCAGTGTCTTGATCAATGGTGTTCTGACGAAACCTTTCAGGATTCATAGAGGGATCTGGCAAGGGGATCCTCTTTCCTCTTATCTATTCACTCTAGCTATGGAAGGTTTGTCTAGGCTATTGTGTAAATTGACTCAATGCAATAGGCTCTTCCAATATCATCGTCGATGTCGGGAGCTGCAGATATCTCATCTATTATATGCGGATGATGTGATTTTGCTTTGTAAGGTTGACCCCCAGGTGATTAGTAGGATGCTAAACTTGATGGAAACCTTTTCTCGGTAGTCGGGCATGAGAATGAATGTCCAGAAGAGTGGCATCTATGTTTCTTCCGATGTAGTTAATCGGGAGCAACTCAGTAGAATGGAGGGGTTGCCTCTCCACACACATCCGTTCAGATATCTAGGAGTGCCGATTACATCGGGTAAACCAAGGTATTCGGATTTTCTTCTTTTGTTAGATAAATTGAGAAATCGCATTAACGCCTGGCAAAATCGATTTCTTTCTTTTACTGCGAGGGTTACCTTAGTTGTTGCAATGTTGAACAGTATGCATATCCATTGGGCGGCCCATGTTATTATCCCGAAAAGAGTTATAAAAGATATGGAACGAATTTTGAAAGCCTTCCTCTGGACGGGTAAGCATGGAAATTACAAAGGGACTAAAGTCAGATGGAGTGATATCGTGGTGCCTAAAAAGCAAAGGGGTTTGGGAATAATTTCTATCACTCAGATGCAGCAAGTGTTGATGATGAAGCATATTTGGCGACTTTTTGTGGATAGGGAAGCCATGTGGGTCAAATGGGTGCAGACCTATCGCCTCAACGGTCAAAGCTTTTGGCAAATTCCAACGAGGTTTAAATATTCTTGGATCTTTAAAAGTTTGTTGCAAATCCGTGAGTTGATTTACCCTTACATCAATTGGCGTATTGGGCATGGTGAAGGGGTAAGCTTCTGGTATAATAATTGGCATGGTCTTAGCCTTCTTTGGCTGAGAACTGACTTGTCTGGATTTAGAAATCGGTTTCCCAAAGAGGCATCAGTAGCTTGGGTGGTTCGGTGGAGGGCTCAAATGCCAAATTGTAGATTCGGCCATATCCTTGATCAATACATCGATGGTGTTATGATCGGGTCTAAGCAGGATAAACAATTGTGGTCTATTAACAATGGTGGGGTTTTCACAACTAAATCAGCCCATGCTATCGGCAAAGGGAGTCAGGAGGAGGTAAGTTAGAGTGATGTGGTTTGGCACCAGGTTGTTTGTCCTAGAGCAGCGTTTATAGTATAGTTGGCGATTAAAAACAGGTTGCGTACTGAAGATAGATGGTTTGGTAGGTTTGACCCTATTTGTGTGCTTTGTAATCAAGTTGATGAGTGTCGGGACCATTTTTTTTTTAATGTGTGTATTCCAAAACGGTTTGGAGCCGCATTGTGCATCTGATTGGTCTTTTTCTGCCCTCTTATGAGTGGAGTGAGGTATTAGCTCTCATAACCAGGGAAATTCGATCTAGGCGGATAGAAGATCTCATAATCCGGACGTCATTTCAGCTGGTGATATACCATTTATGGAGGGAGAGGAATCGTCGAATATATAAGCAACAAGTGAGACAGAAATATGAATTAGAGGATTCCATTGTTAATGTGATTAGAGAGGTTCTTATTGCATCTGGAAAGCAGAAGGCATGAGTTTGGATATGCGTCGGCGTTGGCATTTGTAGTTGTTGGGGTTACTTTTGGGCTGTCCACTGGTAGAGGTCATTCGGGAATGCCTCTCTTTTGTGAATGTATCTAGTTTCTTCTCCTTTTCATAGGACTGTACATTGTAGCTTTCTAACGTTTTGAGCTATATATTCTCTTTAAATTTCAAAAACAAAAAGCCTATCTTGAAAGAATAGCTTTTGATAGATCTGTTGCTACAATCTATGACATAAGTATGTTATCCCTAGTGGATCTTTTATAGATGAAGGCACTTTGAGTAGGCCTAATTATCTCCTTCAAATGTTCCTTCATCCTATTTATTATCACCTTTGAAATAATTTTGTATATGACATTGTAACATGTAACAGGTCGATACTCATTAAATTACTTTGTAGTAGGAGTTTTGGAGATCAACCAAATATAGGTTTTGTTTAGTTCAATTAATAGCCTATCACTTTAAAAAAAATTCCTAAACTACTTTTGGTTATTTGGCATTAAAATCATCTGGACCAGGGGATTTATCTGTGTTAAATGAGAATAGACTGTTCCTTATTTCCTCACCTCTGACCTTGTTTAACAAGTCAAAATGCACGTGCAGGTATTAATCCCTCAAGACTATTAGTTATCCCTTCAAAAATTCTAGTAGTAGAGATGGAAGTGCCCAAACGGTTCTTAAAGTGGGTGTAAGTCATGTCCTTCAATTCCTCTTAGGTTTGAGCAATGTTTCCACACCTGTATTGGAGACATATAATCTTATCTTCATCCTTCTGGACTGTATAGAATTGCAGTAGTATTTAGTGTTTCTATACCCTTCCTTTAATCACGGCATCCTAGACTTTTGCTTCAACTGGGAATCAATGTTTCTTAGTGACTCCATGTACTTTTGGATCATTCATTATTCTTGTTGTTTATGGTTTGGGTTCTGCAAGTCTCTCCTAACAATCAATAAGGGAATCTAAGGACTTACTTTTAACAAGATGCATTGGATCAATATGTACCCTTTGTATTTTTATCAGCTGAACTTTGATTGCCTTTAAGCTTTGTGAGCATTTATATGTCTATGATCTTGTCTGACCAGCTACAAGACCTCTCAAAATATCACCTTTGAACCCTGGATTACTGATGAGCGTATTGAACAGCCTGAATGGGGGTTTCCTCTATTTGTGCAGTTTCTAACAAATATGTAGAAAAGTGAGTGATCAAAGATGATGGAGCTTCCAAAGTTTGTATAATTTTGTGGAAGTATGGATAGTGGTCGGGTCGGCCTCATAAGGCCCGGCCCAGAAGGGTCCAACTTCAAGCCCATGCTCAGGCGGCCCGGTAGTAAGAGACCGACTGCCATGC
>JANZLH020000045.1:218645-228680 GCA_026770325.2 Erythroxylum fimbriatum
GTCGACCAGAACATTACAAGTCGACTGAGAATTAACATATCTGTTAAGTGGGGCTTAATCAAGTCGACCAGAACATTACAAGTCGACTGATAATTGACATATCTGTTAAGTGGGGCTTAATCAAGTCAACCAATAACATTGAAAGTCGACTAAAAACGAGAGATCTGTAAGTTGGATAATTGTGCTAGTCGACTGATCGTGGAGTGTAGATGAAATTTTCATAAAATCGTTGGTACTAGTCGACTTACACACCTCGACTAGTCGACTATCAGGCAACTGAACATAATCTGACGAAGTCAATTGATATCAAACGGATGAAAAATCATTCTACAACGTCTATGAGTATCAACAACGGCTAGAAGGAGATCTACAAAGTCTATAATCCTCTGGAGCATGCAAATAAAAGGAGCAAACTTCAAAGAATTGATTAGTGAAGTCTATAGCAAAGGAATTTGATCATCATTCATTATTATTGCTCTCAAATTTGCTCATAACTTGTTCTTAAATCGTACTCAGCTGTATTGAGCTTTGTTAATTTTCAATTTCAATCATTGTTATTGTGAGTTGAGTGATTAGAGGAAAATCACTGGTGTGGTTGGATTTGTGCCGGAAATCAAATCAGATTGTGAGGTGTTGCTTGAACCGGAAATCAAGTGTGTTGTAAAAGTTCACACTGAACTAAAAAGTGTACAGTAAAGTGGTTTGCCAAATCTTAAGTGCGAGCTTAGGTAGAGGACATAGGTCTTAGCACCGAACCTCTATAAAAATAGTGTTTGCTTTTCTTCCCTATATACTTTATTTAATCTGTTTGATTGTTTCGTTTGTATTAATTTATTGTTTTTGTGTAGAACTTTGCAAAAAAGTTTCATCGATCTATTCAACCCCCCTTCTAGATCGCTTTTAATAGAGTCCTCTCAACCTGTTCTGTGGATACCGTTAGAGGTCGGACACTTGTGCAGCTACGGTGGTTGAGACGGATCGGTTTCGGAAACGATTTGAGGGATATGACAAGACAAAAATTAAGCTTAGGAATAAGGTACGAATTAAATTTTTGCTTTATTATGATTGATGTTAATCATTTTATAGAATCAAATACATCTTGATTTTTGGGAAATCAAAAGTCACGAAAAGTTTCGTGATTATTCTGTTGCGGTCGAGATCGGATCCCAACCTAGTTTCCCAACACTTTAGAGATTCTAATCTTAAACGTCCAGCTAATTTAGGCTTACATACTTCATTTGTATTGACTTTGTAGTAAGTATAAGAGCTATCACTCCCACACCAGAGGAATTTTTTGAACATCCTTTCAATATCTTTAATTACCTCTTTTGAAAGAAAAACCATACAAGGATCAGAATGTACGTAAGGATTTGAGTACATACTTCATTAAGAGTAATTTCACATCAAATGGAACAACTTTAGTGCGCTAGTTACTGATCCTCTTTTATATCCTCTCTTATAAAGAGATGCACTCTCTATATATTGATCTTTTAGTAGAGATAGAAAACCTAATTAGTAGGAGAAAAGGGGATCTTTACATCTTAAACTACTATTGGAAGAAAGCCAATTGGATAAATGCTTACCACTCTTTAAGATTATAAGGAGACTTTTCCCCATTTTAAGGGAAAGCCTTTAAATTTCCTTAAATTTGTTTAAAGAGGACATTAATAAGCTTAAAGATTTGTTCTTAGCCTTATAAAAGAGTAAAAGATTGTCTACAAAACATAGATTGAAGAGTTCAAGCTTTTTGCACCAATTATGGTATTTAAAGCCTAGATTATTACCAATGTTATAGGTTATTAGTCTCAATAGAGATTCCATATACAAAATGAAAATGTAGGGGGATAATAGCTCCCTTTGTCTCAGCCCCTTACCTCCTTGAAAGAGCCATATGGGAAGTCCATTAACTAGCACACAAAAGGATTTAGTTATAACATATTAATTTATCCATTCGATGAACACATTAGGTAATCTAAACGCCTCTAAAATGTGAATGATAAAGTTCCAACCCAATAGAGTCAAATGCCTTATGAAATTATACTTTTATTGCATAATTTATTAGGGAATTTTTTCTTCCATAGGACCTAAATAGTTCTTAGACAAGAAGGATGTTATCACCAATCAACCTATATTAGAAAAAGGATCCTTAAGCTCTATTTATGATATTGCCAAACAAAACCTTCATCCTTATGGCTGGGATCTTAGAGATGACTTTATACAATGTGTTACAATATGATCTTGGTCACATCTAAGATAAAGGAAGGGTTAGGAATTTTTGGGATAAGGGTAATAAGGTTTTAATTATTTATTGGAGCATTTTTCCATTTCCAAAGCATTCAAGGGTCACTTCAATAATCATATCATTAATCCATGGCCAAGGTTTTTGAAAGAATAATGTGTTAAGAATATTTAGAATTGGAGCTTTACTAGGATTCAATTGAAATAAAGATAACTCCACTTCTTCTCTTACTATTGATTTACTTACATTTATAGTGATTTTGTAGTTCGTAAAGCATTTAAGAGATTAAGGAGATAAGGAACAATCAACTTGGGACCCAGGGTATTCTTGAAGTAATTGAATGCTTTACCACTAATCTCATCTTGTAAATTCACTTTCCCGATCTGATTTCAAAAGTAAGGGAATTATATTGGTAATGTTCCTTGCTTTGACTAATATATGAAAAAAATTGTGTTTTGTCCCCTTTTTTATTTAAAGAACCTTTCTCCTTGTTTTATAATGGAATTTTAGATCTCCAAATATTTATAGTAATCTAATAAAGCTTCCTTTTCCTTAATAAGAAGTTTATCTTTATAAGGTTATAATTGGGATATTTTTAAATGGTAACAAGGAGAGCTTTGGACTCATCAAAATTCTTTCGAATGTCATTAAATATATCATGATCAAAAAGCTTGAGTTACCTTTTCACCATTCCTAAATTCATTATACAAATGAAGCATTTGAACCATTAATTTCTAAAGACATTCATTCACTAACTACATGTTGAAACTTAACTATTCCTGCAACAAAATTATTGAAGTAATAGGGGCCCTTCTTGATTGAGAAGAAAGAAAGTTTTGGACAATAATTGGAAAATGGTATGAAAAGCTTAGATTAAAAAAATAATTTGAGCTTAAAAGGAATGCTTGTAACTAGTCTTCATTGAATATTGTTCTAACTTCTTACTTATGCTCCACCTGCCTTGTTGTCTGTAACTCCAAATATAGAGGTACCCTTTATTTTAAATATGTTATCTTTATTTTAGAATATAATATTTTAAATCTCCATTCTAATTACTCAAGTTGACATTACCAAATGCTTCTGAGCTAAGGATATTGTTGTTAAAATCCCTTATTATCATCCAAGGTCTAAATAAGGTGGAATGTATGTTCCTGAAACTGTTCTGTAACGATCTTCTTTACAAAGCTTAGTTTAAGTAATAATCTAGAGCAAAAAATGTCTTGCTTTTCCCATGTAGCAAGATAATGCTTATAATGAATCCATTATTCATTAAAAATAATATAAAACCTTTACTTGATCTAGTCCAAAAGCCAAGATAATCATATCATAATATAATAGCTTTGATGGTTGGATATTATATTCCAGTGTTTACCGATAAATCTGAAATTCTTTAAAACTTATAAACCTTAATTTCAGACCTTATAACAACCATAAACATTGTTTCCACATGATGGATAGTCCCTTAGGGTTTGTTATCTATTAGGATAATTAATTCCCCTAACATTCAAAAAGGGAAAAGACTTCATTATTAAGAAAGGTTACTCAAAGCCTTATTTTTCCCCACCAAATATCTCTTGCTTAAACTAATGAAAGAATCCTTTTGGGAAAAAGGCTTATCTTGAGCTGACAATTCTGAAGAAGAATCAATTAGACTGGTGTTTGGTACTCTTAAGAAAAGTATTAGAGAGAGACTTAACTTAAGTTTACAATTCTAAAATAGAAACTAGAGTTAGTGCCACTAAGGCAAGTATTGGTGGTAATAACTAACTCATTGTACTTAACTGTAGAAGTGCCAATAGACAATCTGATCTCATATGTACTTTTTTCGATATATGGATTAACACTTAAGAGATTATCTTATTAGTTTTTGACTGTATTATATTAATCTCAATTGTAGGAATAGGATAGGAGGGATAAGCATTTGTTAGAGCTTTTGAACTAGTATTATCCCTTTCCTTTAACAAGCTACCATCTCTCATTAATTATAAAAATTACCTTAAATAAATTTTCTGTCTATAGGCTTCCATACCTTCTCATGTTATTCATTTATAGGTTTCTAATAGTACAAATCTTTAATCGAATTCTTTACTAAGGAAATATCATCTCTAAGCCTGAGAATAACTATAAGCTTATAAGAACTAGCAGATCCTTTGATATTTCGACCATCAAAAAAATTCTTATATACTTAACCCTCTTTTTGGCAATAATGTTCTCATCTATACAAATAGAATTCATAAGGTAATTTGGAGGATTTTAATAGAATATTATAACATAAGGTCATACGGTTCTCTCTAATGCTTTCCAAGGGTAACCCAGGTTTCCAGTATTTTAAAAAAATAAAGGTGCTTACTAAATGCCAAAGAACTCTTACAATGATCTTTTGAGCTGATTATATGGAGTTAAAAGAGAACAGAAAGATGTTATCTTCATATAAAAAACCTCTTTAAGGGTAGCTTTCTCCTACATTTTTATAGCATAAGATCGATCCATATGAAAAGTTGTTCTTTTTCTTAGAAAATAACTCACAAGTGTTGTAAGCAAGAACCTGGCTTCCTTATAGATAATTTCAGTGGGGGGAGCAACCATTTTAGAAACTTAGGGCCGTTCCTAATATTTTATAGGCTATGGGTAAAGTAAAAAAAAATCCTATTTTTGCCTATTTTTGGGCCTTCATATAGAATAAAAAATAAACAAAATATGGACCCTTTTTGTTGTTCTTTATGAGGTCAAGAGTAGACTCTATTTTGTTTCATTTTATTTTTTATAAGGATAAAAATAGGCCCTATTTTATTATTTATAAGAATGGGCCCTAGGCAGGTGTCCACCTTACCCTTACCCAGGGCTGGCCTTGGTGATACTTGATTCATGCTAGGGATGAAATAGACATACAATTGGAAAAGAGAACAAATAGAAGTAAAGGTGGGAGAAAACTTTGAAAGAGTAACTGGGGTAAGCTAAGGAAAAAAAAGTAGAATTGTCCTTAGTTACAACGAAAAAAAAACAAAGAAGAAAATAATAGTACTGACTGAAAATTTGGGATCACCTAAACATCAAGGAAGAGAATTAGAAATAATAATGAAGGTTCTATTGATATACAAAACACTAATAGAAGTAGAGAAAAGATTATAAATAAATGAAGATGAGGGAGCCATTAACACTACAAAAAAAGAAGACAATTTGGGACGTTTGACTGAGGAAACGTCGCAAATTGTGTAAGCCTATCGTGACGTTTTTTAAATGTCAGTAAAAGGGCAAGTTATCTATGACGTTGTACTCAACTGACGCGGAAAGGATGGACTAATTGAGACGTTGTACAATTAAAACGTGGCCAAATACATATTACGACTTAATTGTGAACCAAACGTCAGCAAAGAGTTGGTAAAGAAAATCACAACTCGGTCGTTTAAGAAAAATATTAACATGCATTGGGTTTTGAGAAATTTCCCTCCCGCCTCACAGACCACTCTCTGCGCTCTCTCAACGAAAGCAGATGACTTCAAATCTCATCTCAACGTCGCCGGTGTTGCTCCTCCACGCGTGTTGATTCCTAAGGTACGCATTCCGATGGCCAGTACTGATGTTTCTTCTTGGTGTTTGATTTGGTAAATGTCGAAGTTGGTGTTTAATTTGGAACTGAAGGTACCCATAAATTTCTCGGCTTGCTGCAGTCCGGAGCCCTTAAACTTCGATTCCTTTCATCCTCTTCCTCCTGGTCTCGGTCGGTGGCCACCGTTGATTCTCGTCCTGGAAGTATCGTCGGCGAGGCTGAAGAAAGCGCCACTGAAGGTGATTCCAGATTTTAATTTTATGGGTTTATGTTTTTCTATCATCTTCTATAAATAATAGTGACATTAACGTAATCTTTCATAGTCTCTAATTTGGAACTGAAGTTAAATAAAAAGGGGAAATCTTTGTCAAATTTTAGTCTTCCTACAGTTCCCTTCTTGATTGAAGCTCCTCCTTTTGTGTTGACCTAATTGATAAAATTCTGGACCTTGTAGTCTTGTGCCATGTACTGTCATTAATTTTCTTTTGAACAACAATATGAATCTAAAGTTTAGACTTTAATCTTCCATTTATATATGTATGTAGATATCCATTTATATATGTATGTAGATAATGATCATTTTAAGTTAATGATCAAATGAATTACGAATGGAAATAAAAAAGAGATCTAATGTAGAAGATTGTAGAAGATTGAGGATTACAGGAGAATAGATTGTAAAAGGAAGTATACGAAGAAGAAATGCATAGATGTTAAAGGGGATTCATACTGGGTGGTGTTATTGTACTGATGGTAACTTGTGTATTTCTGCTTGAAAAATCTTATAGACAGATTTAAGTAGATCTTTCTAAATTTTAGCGGATGAAATAAGAAATTCCAACTTGATTATTGTATTATAATATATCAATATTTTATTGAGTCTCAAATAAGAATCTTATAAAGTTTTCCCTTATCAAAATTGGATTTTCTCTTTGGTTTTTAGCTTGTCATGATGCTTGAACAATGTATTATTTGTTTTTGCTTGGTCTTTCTATGCTTTGTAGATTTGCTGGAAACAGGCAGTAAGTTAGGGAGATGAAACACAGATTTGAATATTTGGTCTTCTTAAGTTCTTATGAATTTGGGCTCAGTGATTCATTTATGGATTTGGGGCTTCTGGTGCAAATAGTTTTTAGTTTGAATGAGAACCAACGGGTGACAGAAATGTTGTAGTTAGGAATTTGCTTTTCTGGCAGCAGAGTGTGTAGCGTTAAAATGTTTTTTTGACTTGTCAATTTGATTATTCAAAATTAGCAAGCTATGAAATTTTTAGGATTTTGAAATGGCTGATATCAATGTGTAGAAAAATTTGCTTGTGTCTTGAAGGTTAGGAGCATTTGCCAATTATTTTCTATACCAACCTGAGAACTGTAACTGGGGAGAAGTAGGAGAATAAGCTGTCACACAAAACCAGACATTTTATTTTATTCCGAGTATCCAACTTTTTAAAGTTGTAAGTTTTATGGTTAATATACGATTTATGTCTCTTAGGAACAGAATAGTTAAAATATATTCAAATGCAACTTTGTGTGTTCTCTATTTGGGTGATTTCTTGGTGAAGTCTTAGGACTAAAATGCTGTTGAGAGTTGGGAGAAATGTTAAATGTATTTGATGATAAGTTTTGTAAGTTGAATAAACAATTGCATCCAACCATTTTTTCATGATCACAATAATTCTGAGTCTCACCATATCTAAGCCTATATTTTATAACACTGACTTGAGATTTCTCTTTCATTAAAACCAAAAGAGGAAGAAAACCACTTGATAATATCCACAAGCCAATAACAAGCTAAAACAGAATTAGAATATAAATCTGCCATGATCTATCCTACTTTCCAAAGGTATAGTCCAATACCAAATCCTCTTTTTGTTGTAAAAATAGTAAGCCTTATACTAGTGCTTCTAAGGAATTGTAGGTTCTAGTAACTTCACAATTCATTGATTTCATTACATCTTTTATTCCTCAGAAAATTCTGGTCTTGTAACTACCATTGATTTCACAATTCATTGATTTCATTACATCTTTTATTCCTAAGAATCTCATAAGTGGAAACTACTTTGAATTTTGTGAGTGCTGTAATATGGATTATTCACGAACAGTTCCCTATTCCTAGTTCTTATCAGATAGTTAAGTCATAGCATAGTGAAGGAGATCTTTGGTTCCAGAACTAGATAAAAATAAAGTTGCTATTGTGGTAGGTAATGAAAATTTGTAGGTATTGCTCTTAGAAATCGTTAGGAGTATGCATTGTGAAAATGAAGATCATATAGAAGATGAAGAAAGAATATAAAATTGATCTCTGGGTCATTTGGGGTTCAATTTAAGATGGTCTTAGTTTTTCTTCCGTGTATTCCTTCTGTAATAAGTTTGTTGTACAGGTTGATTGATGAGTCAAAGCATCACATTCTTAAGGCAGCCCATCCATCAGGTTTGTCTGCAAACAGAGGCTTCTTCAGTTGCAGGTCAGTAAACTAAAATAAAATCAGTTTATTGTTTGTAAAAGGAACAATCAACAACATGTGTAACCATATTATTCAAAGGAACAATCGACAACATATGTAACCATATTATTTCTCATGATGTGGTCAGGCATTTTTCTGTCACAAACCAGCTTCTGGAGAAACATGGAGTTGCCCCTATAGATTGGCAGCTTTGATATACCTATGGATTGGTAGCTTCCGTATAACCAACCAGCATTTGTTATTAATCACAAGTTTTTGAGATTTGGTTGGTTTAATGTGATCTATATAGTGTATCTCCTTTTTTAACGATATTTCAGGATCTATACATTGTTTATGCAGTTATTAATATTCCACAACAGTTCTGGGTGATGAGATTCCATATCTTCCTTACCTGTTATTGGGAAAATTTTAAAATAGTAAATAAATTATGTTAAAAATATAAATAACTAAAAAGATGAATTTCTTATATCTTGTTTTTATACTTTTATAATGAAACGCAATGAGCATGTTATCCTTCTTATGCCATAGAACTACCAAAGTCGTTTCTGCGAACAAGTCGAAGAAGGATCATGTATAGTCTGGGATGCTTAGCTAAATTGGTTTGTAATGGACAAAGCTACACTACCTAGAGAAAGAAGACGAACATAAAAAGCCATTTCATGTTTGTAAGTAATTTAGTGGAAGAATGTTTTTATAAAGTAAAGTTATTAATCTCTTTTCAATAATTACATCAAGTAATTTATAACAATTATTTACCTAAGATTTTAAATCTTGGTTGCTGACATTCTCGCCGAAGTTCCTCTCGTAGAATCTCTGCTTTGAAGGTTAATTCTTTAGGTGGACGACACTCGTTCCTTTTGCTCAACAAATACATGTCGATAATCAAGTGGTTAAGCTCAGACAGCCGGTAATGCCTCAATGATTTGAGCCCGTTGATGGAGAGAGGTTCCATCACCGCCAGCTTACGATTCTCTGGCATGTGCTACCTAACTAACTCTGAGATATGGGTTAAATTCTTAAACTGATCTGCACCTGTCTTGGATGTTATTGAGTTCATTTACTACTTATTGGTTCTACAAGTTAACTTAGGGGAAACACAAAGAAAATGAAAATTTTGAAGTCCTTTCGAGTAGAAACATCGAGAAATTAAAAGGTCCTCCATTATGGATCATAGATCCCCTTTGACACGGATTATTTCTTTGATGTGTGTGATGGTGATTATTTCTTTGAAGAATACGTTTGAGACAAACATGCACCACGCACCCTACAGTCCCTACATATGACGATTGCTTCCACTTTCAGTGCTAGGCATGTTATCTTGCAATGTATTTCATTTTTTCCTTCGTTAACTATTTTTTTATTCATGCTTAATACTTTATTTTTATTTAATTTAATATTAAATTCCTTCTTACATTTTTTTGTTTATTTTACTTTCATATTTGTTTCAAAATAGAAATAATATTTAGATGATAATTATAAATGCTTTAGACTACGAATAATAATAGAAATTTTTATATCTTTTATTTATTGTCTTCAATATTTATTTTTATTTTTTATATTTCATACAACGTAAAACCAGGGCCGTTCCTATAGTTTTATAGGCCCTGGGCGAAATTAAAAAAAAGGGCTCCAATAAATTGACAATATACTTTTTTTTTGGTCTTAGACTAGGGTATCCACCGGCGGACCCAGTGACTAATCCCCTCGCTGATTTGTAGGCACCTCACAGGGTGAGACAGCTTAAATTTACATATTTGTATGAAACATAAATGACTCAATTTATAAGTT
>JANZLH020000045.1:288849-332112 GCA_026770325.2 Erythroxylum fimbriatum
TTTTCGATTTCGCACAAATAAATAATTACTACACTGGTCTCTGTGGTTCGACCCTATTCACCACTTTACTCGCTTAAGTGTTCTAGAGTAGGAATTTATTTTTGATCGGTTTGACACACCATCACTCCTTGGTGTACTAAATTTACTTCTGAAAACTCAACAAAATGGACAAAGCAAGGCAGAACAAAGTGACTGAATCGAAGAAGAGTATATTGGGAAGTTTGAGATTTTCATATGAAACAAGCTTCAGATTTTGAAAAAAACAGAACAGCACCACTAATGCACTTTTTCACTTCTACTATTCAACTACTAACTTGCTACTGAGAATCAAAATCAAAATCAAAAGGAACAATATAACAGAAGAATTGAAACTTGAATGATGGAACTTGTATTGAGATTTTTTTGGTTTTTCTCTCATACATCCATTTTTTTCGAAAATGAAAAGGACTGAAGCTTTATAATTAGCTCACACATGTTCTGATACATTTTTTATTCTAAACTGGAATGTAAAGGCTTGGACTGATGAATAAAAATGAACTAGTGTAGCATTTCCTGATTTGGCTAAACATAAAAGCAACTTCATTTGTCTTTAACAAAACTAAAACCAACATTTGCAAAAACAGAAAAGGCATCAATTAATTCTTCTGCAGATCTGATTCTCCATGCAAATCCTATTGTCAGTTGATGTTCTTCAGCTCCATACATTTGATTAACACTAAACTTGATTTTGCTAATAAAAAACCTTGAACTTTGCTTTAGCCTTTTGCTGGTTACTTCCTTCTGCGATTCTGGTTACTTCCTTCTGCAAGTAACTGTCAAGTAACTGAACATTGATCCTCAATCCTGTTATGCATCTGATCACCTACTTCTTTCATTTTCAATTCTGCTTTGCTTTGTGCTTCATCCACCTTACTTGTATCTTCATTACCTTGATCCAAGCATTGTTGAATTATGCTTAGGATCATCATCTTCAATTTTCACTTGCATTTAAAATCCTTCATTTTTCCCTTCAACTTTCTTTTCTTCCTAATCTTCACTGCCAATGCCAACTCCTCTGCCATTTTCATCATTTCAGGCTGCCCAAGACAACCCAATTCAACATAGGGGAGTGTTATTAGAAACAAGAAAAAGAACACAGTAGGTCGCTGAAATTTTTGCACACATTTGTATTAATTCATCTTGAATTTATACAAGCAAATCAACAACAAAAAATCACAAATTTTCTCCTACAAATTGGTCAATGACTGTAGAATTTGATTTCAGAATTTTAGGTTGCTAACTGTAAAATCTTAGGTTATTAACTGTAGAAAAAGTAGCACAACTCAATACTCGTCATTGCTGCTTTTGCTATAAATTCCATTCTTCTTCTTTGGTTCTTCAAACCTAATAGATAAGGCATTGGTCATAATGTCTACAATTTGTTCATTAGTTTTGCAATATACTAAGATAATCTTCTTATTTTTCTAGACTTCTTCAATAAAATAAAGTTTAATCTTGAAATGTTTGGTTTTTCTATGCAAAAATGCATTATTTGAGATTATTATAGCTGCTTGATTGTCCACATAAATTCTTGTTGATTCTTTCTAATCATGCTTCAAATCTGACAACTTCTTCTTCTGTCGTAAGGCTTGATTAACAGCAACATTAGATGCCACATATTCAACTTCTACTGTAGACTAAGCAACCACATCTTGCTTTTTTGAATTCCATGAAAAAAAATCTTGTACCAAAACTGAATAGATATCAAGAATTACTTTTCATTTCATCATAAGATCCTTCCCAATCGCTTCCAGAATACCCAAATAGTCTCATCTTATCAAATTTTCCAAATAATACTTCAAAACTATAGTACCTCTGTTGTATCTAAGCACCTTTTTTGTAGCCTTATAATGCAACTCATTACAACAATGCATGGACTTGGACAAAAAACTTATAAAATATATAATATCAAGTCTTGTTGTAGTTAAATACATCAAACAACCTATCAAACTTCTATAGAGGTCTTCATCAATCTTTTCAGCCCCATCATCTTTGCTTAGCTTCTCATTCTGCACCAAAGGAGTACTTATTAGCTTACAACTCTCTATTTTGAATTATTTTAACACTTCTTTTGCATATTTTTGTTGGCCAATTAAAATAGTTTGTTATGATTGTTAGATTGTCATGCCAAGAAAGTATGACATCTCCCCCAAGTTTGTCATCTCAAATGCCTCCATCATAAGAAATTTGAAGTGTTTCACCAAGGTTTAATTGCTTCCTGTAACAAGCAAATCATCATCATACAAGGAGACAACAACAATATCATCATAAATAACTTTTATACAAGGAGACAACAACAATATCATTATAAATAACTTTTACATATAAAGTTGATTCACTCAAACTCTTCTTGAATCCCAATTTTAATAAGAAATGATCAATCCTACTATATAAGGCTCTTGGTGCCAATCCTACTATATAAGGCTCTTGGTGCTTGTTTCAAGCCATATAAGGCCTTTCTAAATAAGTATACTTTTTTCTTCTTTCCCTTTTATTTTTAAGCCTTCATGTTGTTCTATAAATATTTCCTCCCACATATAGTCATTAAGAAAGGCAAATTTGGCATCTAGTTGAAAACTCTCCACTCCTCTTGAGCTTTAAATGCTAACAACATTCTGATTGTATCAAGCCTAGCCATATATGCAAATGTTAATCCACTCCAAACTATTGAGCATACCTTTTAACAACCAAATTTGCTTTATATTTCTTGATAGTTCCATTAGCATTAAGTTTTGTCCTGAATAGCCAAATGGTTTTATGTGACTTAGCCTATCCATTGAAATCCATATATGGTTTTTTTTTTCTATAATTCTTAACTCCTCCTCCATTGAAGCTACCTATTTTGGATCTTTTGATGCTTCTTTAAAACATGCAGGCTCAAGCATAACAACATTATATATATGGTAAATATCATAAAGTAATCTAGTACCTCTTATAGGAACATCATCTGTTGATTCGTCCATAATCTCCTCCTAAATTACATTAAAATGTAAGTCATTACTCTCTACTTCAGACTTGTCTGGGTTCCAAGATGAAGATTTATCAAATTTGATCTTTTTGCTAGCAAGCACCTTTCCAAACAAGGATTTATAAACCTTGTAGCCCTTGATGATGCATTATAGCCAATTAGAATGTTGACCTCCTTTCTAATTTAACTTGTCTCTTTTATCCTTGGGAATGAAAGTGTAACATATACTGCCAAAGACTTTTAATTGTTATACAGAAGGCTTATAACCAAATCATGATTCGAATGGTGCCTTGTTCTTCAATTTTTTTAGGCAGCCTATTAAGGAAATAGTCTCCATTGCTAACATCCTCAACCCAAAAATTCTTTGCTATCTTCTTTTTAAACAACAAACACCTAACCATCTTCACTATTGTTTTTTTTCTTCCTCTTACTCACTCCATTTTATTAAGGAGTGTAAGTATCTATCAATTGGTGTTCAATCTCTTCATCTTTACAAAACTTTTTGAATTTTTCATAAGTGTATTTAGTTCCATTATTAAATCTAATCACCTTGATTTTATGTCCATTTTGATTTTCAATCTATTTTTTAACTTCCAAAACAAATCAACAACTTCTGATTTATACTTCATAAAGTAAACCCTACACATTATGTTCAAGTCATCAAAATGTAATGCTTGTTGCTATTCAACGATAATGTTCTTATTGGATCACATATATCGATGTAGACTAATTGGAGTTTCTCTGTTGCTTTCCAAGCTTTCTTATGGGGGAAAGGTGATCTAGACAACTTCACAAGTTAACACACTTCACAAACTTTAGCCTTTTCTTTAATATTAGGTAAATCATGCACAAGCTCATTATTATGCATATATGTAAATGTAGAAAAACGAAAATGTCCTAACCTTTTATGCCAAAGTTGAGATCAATCACCAGAGTTATTGTAGACGCAAGAGTATGTTTCCTACCAACTAAGTGTGAACTACTTTCCCTTCATTTTTATTTAGAACAAATGATCATTTCTAGCAAAGTCAACAATGATGCAAGCTCTATCTTTAAACCCCATGGAATAGCCCTTCTCAAGTAGTTGTCTAACAGCCAACATATTTGATTAACTTTAGGCACAGATAAAACAACTGAAGTTATTTTTAATACCTTCACCAAAAACAATTGCTACATCCCCTTTTCTACGAACATCAATGTAGTCTTCACTCCCAATTCTCGCTTTGGAAAATTGTGATTAATTAAGCCTTTTAAACATGGACTTATCATATGCCATATGGTGAGTATAACTACTATTAATTAACCAAGCTTAACTTGTTTTGTTGCTTGCAAAATAAGTCGCCACAAATATTCTTTATCAACTACATGTTTTTGTTGCCCATTTTACTTTTTTTCTTGTGGACCTTTTCAGTATGCCCCTTTTAATTGTAAAGTCCTGTATTGAATATCAAGCCTAAACTAGCAAACCCATAGTTGATGTGATGTCTTTTTGTAATGTGGACTGGAAGTTTTCTTTTCTTCTTCCTTGTGGTTTCACCTTCCTCCTTCTTCTTATTCCAGTACTGCTTCTTATTTTTATTGTTGGACATTAGCTGCTCTTTATCTTTTACTTAGAAAGAACCTTTAATAATTTCCTATTACCTTAAAGATCTTTTTTGCTCTTAAGTTTAAAGGGAGTTCATATGCTCAACTAAAGTGATTTGAGAAAGATCTCTTCAAGAGATTATGAATCTAAGTCTCTCGGGTAGACTCACCGATACTTTCTCCACAACTCTGCTGTTAGGTAGTATTTCACCTATTAATATGATTTTATTAACCACAGTAAGGAGTCTATTTGCATACTCCTTTATAGTCTTAGTCTCCTTCATGCTTAAAATTTTAAATTTCCTTCTAAGATTTAGAACTTGCATCTGCCTTAATCTGCCATTTTCTTGAAATGCTTCTTTTAGTGTATCCTAAGCTTGATTTGTAGTGTCACAAGATATGATTCTTGTAAAAAATTCTTATGTTACAGTTAAGTGAATGCAGGTTTTGTCCTTCAATCTTCTTTCCCTCTTTTTTATTTCTAAAATTTACTAGTCTTGGATATTTGATTAATGGTGGAAGAGCAAAATCTCAACCACATCCCAAAATTCATAGGATTCTAGATAAGACTTCATTTTCATATCTCATATCTCATATCTCATATCTAGTAATTTTCACCTAATAAAATAGGTGTTGTTAACATAAAGTTATTTCAGTACACTGTAAATTTCTTGGCTTTAGGGTTTTGTGTTTAATTTTTAGTGAAAGGTTCCTCTCAAATTCACTCACACTCACATAGGTCCCTTAAATAACAAGGGAGCTCTGATACTAATTTGTTATTAGAAAAAAGAAAAAAGAACACAAGAAGTGCTTGAAATTTTTGCACATATATTTGTATTAACTCATCTTAAATTTATAAAAAAAATTATAAATTTTTCCTACAAATTAGAAAATAGCAACTCAAATTCAAAACAATTTACATGCTTCAAAGTTATTCAAAACAAATTTTGAATTATATTGCAAAAATCTTAGTCATTAACTATAGAATCTTAGGTTATTAACTACATAACCTTATGTTGTTAACGATAATAAAAGTAGCACAACTTAACAGGGAGGTAATGAAGAAGAGTGAAATACTTCTAACCAAAATATCATCTACAGAGACCAAGACAAAGGTGGTGTGAGATGAGGCGGTATGAATAAACAAAGTGTCATATTTGGAGGAAGCTAAGTTTGATAAATTTATGATTCAAGCAATGAAGCCAAACTTAAAGAGCTTGTTTTAGATGATGTAAAGCTTTATGAAGTCAATAAACTTAATGAACACGGTGGGGATCTATAAAGAAAGGAGGTTGAATCACAAAAGATTTGTTTTTTGAGATGACCATAAAGAAAAGTGTTTTTGAAATCAAGCTGATGAACTGACCAATTCTGAGATAAAACATGGTTAATAATAATGCGAATGGTGGTGTGTCAGATAATCGGATTAAAGGTATTGATGTAGTCAATGTCAAAAAATTTTATGATATCCCTTGATAATAAGAAGAGTTTTATGACACTAAAGAAAACTATCAAGGTTTAGTTCGATACAAATCACCCATTTATAACCAACAATATTGGCATTTGATGGAGGAGGAATAAGTGTCTATATGTGGTTGCGAGGTAAAGCATTAAACTCATCAAGCATAGCTTAGCATTAGTGTAAAAGTTATTAGCTTGAGTTAAGAATGTAGGATCAAGAAAGTGAGGAGTTATGGTGAGGATAAAGTAAGTGATATAGTTAGAAAAGGATCAAGGGATGTGTGTGTAATGTGTACGCGTGACCATGGGATGTGAAAATGGTGGAAAAAGGATTAGGTTGAGGCAAAAAAAGGTAGAGAAGAAATGAAAGGAGTATTTGAGGGAAGTGGGATGAAAGGAAAAGGTAGTACGAGGATGGAAGAAGAAGAGGGAGGGAAAGTCATTATAAGACAGTAAACATAAGGAAAGTCATGTTCAAGAAAGAGAATATGAGAGAGATGTAAAGTTTAGAAGTGATAGGATTAATTTAGAGATATCCTTTATACTAAGAACAATCACCAAAAAAACACATGAGATAAATTTAGATGTGAGTTTTTCAAGACAAGTGGAACAAAAAAAGGGAAAACAGGTACATTTAAAAACTTGAAGATGAGAAAGATTTGGTTTGGTTATGAAAAGTAGTTCACAAGGAGACTTATAATGAAGAACATGAGTAGGTAATAAGTTGATGAGATAGATAGCAATAGAAAAGACTTCAAACTAGAAGAATTTAGGGAGATGCATGGAGGAGAAGAATGAGACCTATTTAGTAATTTAATGAATTTTAAATTTAGCAAGATCATTTTGTTGAGAAGTATGGGAGTAAAAGATACTATAAATGATGTCATTTGTAGTGAGATTTAGAGCAAACACACTTTTGGTGAGTTCTTGAATTTCATCACATTGAAAATTTTGATAGTGGTGAAGAAAAGATTTTTAGTGGTGGTTATATTAAAATACGAGAAGATGATAGAAAAGAAAGGTGAACACTTTTTCCTTGAAGATAAGAGATATAAGGAGGTATGACATTAGACTTAATAAATAAATAACTAGATAATCTAAAGAGCATGGACAGACATGGATAGGCAAGTCGCAAAATGAGTGAAGCTAAAGTGACCGTGAATCTAAAAAAGCTTTTAAAATGCAAAGAAATCTTCATCAAATAGAGATTATTGTTGATAGAACTTGCGAGAATCAATATCTTGATTTAGAGATCCTTCACAATATAACCAAAAAGATAAATTTAATGAGGCAGGAGTTATTTATAACAAATTTGGCTATGAAAAACATGTTACTAGTAAGATGTGAAATCACTCAAATTTCATTAAGATGAATTAGACGAATACAAGTACAAAAGGTTAAAGTGCCAGTAGTGGAAATAGGAAGGACATGCCCATTATCAACAAGCATTTAGTTTAAACCTTCATATAGAGTTATGAATTTCATAAGATGAGAACAAGATGTCATGTGAGTAGTAACACCAATGTTAGATAACCATTTAACAATTTCATTGAAACCGAATTGTGGCACATCCATATGATCATGAACATTCATGATAGAGAACGTTGCGGTGAGAGGATTGGGTTCAGATCGGAGGACGAATGGACAATTTCGAGACTCAAAACATCTAAAATGACTTTAGGTGAGAATATGTCCCTATTTCCAACAAATCTTATATTACATTGGGGATTTGGTTCATTATAATTGAATTTATAAAAGGTGGTTGCATAAGGTGTGTATATTAGTTTGAGTTTATGGGAATTGAACGTAGGAAAATCCGGTCAACTGGTGCTGGAAATGTGGTCTGGATTGGGCTAGTAATTAAATTTTAAAACTAGTTGGTGAAGATGAATTAGGGACTGTTGGCCTATGAGAAGGCTAAGCCCTTTAATGGTCAAAATGATGACAATTAGTATTACGGCTTCATCTTGTAAAGTTTCTTTGGCTGCCAGAGTTGTGTCATCCTCCAAAGCCACTTCTCCCACCTTGTAAATGTTTTTTTTTATCCCACCAGAGTAAGAAGCAACCAATTTCGTCTTAGAGAGATATGGTGAGTGATACGTCATTAGCCAATACTTATAGATGGAGTCCTTGTGTTTAATAGTTATAATAAAAGATTCATAATCAATAGGGAGGTCGTTCAATATGAACAAAACAAGGTCATCATCCAAGATATGATCTCCCATAACTGCGAGCTCTTCAGTAATGGTCGAGACAATATTTAAAAAGTTAGTGATGGAGGTTGTTTGGTTTTTGAGGGTATGAAGCTTTCAGTGAAGAAGAGAGCTTTGGAAGGACGATTGTTGTATATCTCTTAAGAACAATCCAAAGATCACGAACTGTAAAAGATTCTTCAATCGCCATGAACACAGAACACATATTGCATAAACTTGGATAGACATGCATTATTGAATAAATTGTTATATTGAATTCTTTGTTTTAACGCCCTCTTGAGCCTAGGAATAAAAGAAATTGAATGCAAAAATCCTGCAACTTTTCTCGACTTTCTTCTTCTTTGTTTGCAGTTTCTGGCAGGAGGGTAAAGACCCAGAAAGCTGATTAGGTAAGTACATGAAAAATCTCGAGAGTCGAACCTAACAGAGATGGTTGCTCTCTCTCTCTTGTTAACCTTTTCTCTATAAAGTTGCATGTTCTTAGTTAATTGGTCATTAGGCCATTACTGTAATGGCATCCTAGGCTACAAGAAAGGCCTCTTTTTGAATGACCTCTTTTTACCACGCTTGATTAGCTTCTAACAGCTGAAAAACCTTGCTTTCGACCCCACCAACGTCAAAGAATTGACAATTTTGATCCCCTCTGGCACGAGGATACATGCAGTCAGTGCTTGATCGGCCGACAACTTTTGCTCCTACTACCATTATGCGGTCAATTTTGGAGGAAAGACATGGGACAACTCAACAATAATGTGGTGTACAATGATGGTGTCCACTGGCATGCATCCTCTTTGACTACCATCAAGTTATTCCTATGCCTAGACCTGATCAATTTAAGCTAGCAAAGATACTGAAATATGGGATGTATTTATAAGCATATTCATTCATTTAACTTGACAAGCAATAAACATCTGAACGACCACGACTGAGGTTCCATTCCATCAGTTCAATCTGATCCACAATACGTATGAGACCAATTGAATCATATCTTAAATGTGCAAACCATGTGATAGTGTGCAAGTCACAAAAATGTCTGAGAGTGTTGCAGGGGGATGGAACAAGTGTTACTAATACTATACTACAAGAGAACATCTGATAGGATTACTTTGCACAAACAGTTGAGTAATGACAATTGTCTGCAGTAGTTCTTAAAAGGTCTTGCCACCAGAAGTCACGGGAAAGCTAAAACAAAAAAAATGAAACGACACAGCAAGTAAGCAAAAAGCCAACATCAAACAACATGCCCACTAATTTCTTTGGGCCATTCTATAAGGAGCTTTCTTTCTAGCTACAGATAACACTTCTCCAGCTTTTACCTCCCACTAGCTGCTATCAGATCACGTCCACCCCAGGCTATCTTTACTATCAGACATGTACATAAACAAAAACAAAAGAAAAAATAAGAGGCATTCTGAGATAGAGGAAAAACGCGGAGAAGAAAACATCCAAGAAAGTACAGCTCTCCAGCCACCTCGTCTTTACAAACTTTTAACCGAGTATATTTGCTGGTCAGACCTCGACCATAATGATCAAGCAAATAACAACACATCCTCATCCTCCTTTTCCTTCCCCGTTCTTTAGTATCACAAAACAAATGCCAGATGCTAATCTCTGTATTACTGATCAAACCCTGCATAGCTCTTTTTGCTTCATGTGCCGGCCAGATGCAAAATGTTTAGACCCATTTGCCGTTTCACATGATCAGGTATCAACTTGTTGACGAGCTCAGGAGAAGCACCATTTAACTACAAGCCAAAAGCATAATCACATTAACGAAGAAAAATAACCAAGCAGTCCTAACAAAATTGTTCTCTCATAAAATTGCAGGCAATAATGCAATCACAGTACTCCAAGGTTTGTTGGCATACAGTTGCAAGATTTATAAATATGAGCATGGAGTGTAAGATAAAACTCGTTCAACTAATGAACAGCTACCATTCAAAAATAGCTTATTGACACTTTATAGAAAACCCATTTGAATCCATCTGATTTTTTTGTTTACCCAAAGAAACCCCATACTCAACAATGCAATAAGATCTGAGAGGTATTACATACTTCTTGTTTAAAATTGAATAGAGGTGGCAGAGGGCGGCCATTTGGCAGGCGGCAATTTGGCTCTCGAAGTTCATCAAAGAAGGGATGAGCACATGCTTCCAACTACAAACAATGTAAACATTTGTCAGAAAAGATTGCTTGCTTGTAAGAAAACAAATAAGAAGTTTAAGATAAGAAGAATATGTGGTGTCAAAAATATTGAAAGTGATTATGAACTTGACAATAAGTAGTGAACAAGTATACCAAACTACTAAAGCATATTAAAGAATGATATTAACAAAAATATAGTAGTAGAGAGACTAAATTTTTGAACTCACTGCTGTGCAGCGAAAATTTGGTGAGTATTGCAGCAGACGAGAGGCAAGGTCAATTGCTTCTGGAGGCATCCTTTTGTGGAAAATCTAAGCCCATTAATCATAACATGAATCATAAGCACTTATCTATCAAGTGAACTATGATTTCATGATTAATGAAAAGTAACATTAAAATTTAAAAAAAAACCTTGTGCCAAGGATGAGCTTTTATCTGCGGAAACCGAAAATCAGTGTAGTTTGGGTTCATACAACGAATTTCCTCTCGGGTTGGAGTTCCAAGAACCTGAGAAGACAGTACTTAAGTAGATTGCTCATGATAGCATGAATCAAGTAAACACTGCAAAGTATGATATACCTTTATAATCTCAACAAGCTGATCCACTGCATTTTCTCCAGGGAACAATGGCTGCCAAAAATAGCCAAATGCTAAGGAGTCTGAAACACTACAATAGAATATGACTTTGTACTTGGAGAGAGAGCAAACTCCAAATAAGCAAGAATCCAAACCTGGCCCAGAAGAAGCTCAGCCAGGACACAACCAGCTGACCATATATCAATCGAGGTTGAGTACTCCGTGGCACCAAATATAAGTTCTGGAGCTCGATAGAACCGGGAACAAATGTATGATATGTTTGCTTCACCCTTGATCTGATAAATGCATCCATTGTCAAAGAAATGAATTAAAAACAGAAAAGGGGTGTAATAGTATAACTGAGCAGTACTCTTTTAATTGAGGCTTAAAAGTTGGAAAAATAGTGCATTAGAATTTCATACACCATTAGACTTTTAAAAATGAAAATTGATTAATAATAGGTAAAAAATAGAGGCTGAAGTTTAATGCAACCTAAAGACTAACATAGAAGGCACTAAATACTTATTAGAAAGGTAAGACTCTTGCTGAAACTACGTTAACTGTCAACAGATCAATGACATTACACAAATTTAATAAATTTCACACTAACCATATAGGGATAGTTAAATCTAATGATCCAAGTTCTTAATATCTCACCCAAATAAAAGCTAAGAGCTTGTGGAAAAAACTTATTCTGATACTTCAATTCATCAATGACACTTGTATAAGTTGGAACAAGAAATGAGTAGAAACAAGGAGGGGAACTCAGCTTACCAACACTTTCGCACTCCCAAAATCACACAGCTTAACCTGGTGAGTCAGAGGATCAACCTGCAGAAAGGAAAACTCATCTTCACAGTCCTTAAAGAACCCATAGCTTCATCAGGAAATAACAGTCACAGAGAAATACCAGGATGTTTTGAGGCTTCAAGTCTCTGTGACAAACTCCAGGAGCAGTATGGATATATGCCAGACCCCTGAATATCTGTAACTCTCACAGTTAGCATTAGAACATGTGATCGAGATCAAATATCAAATATATAATTTATTATAAAGACCTGGTACATGTAAAGTTTCACATAAATAAGGGGCATTGTCTGCTTCGCATTACTGTAATGCTTCAAAACCCGGTACATACTCTCAGGCACATATTCCATAACCAAGTTGAGAAAGAGTTCATTGTTATTTGTTGTGGAAAAGAAACAATGCTTCAATGAGATGACATTAGGATGGTCCATCACACGCATTAACTGCAATTCACGATTCTTGTATCTTTTGTCCTGCAAAACCTTCTTGATTGCCACAGTCTCCCCAGTTTCCAAGCATTTTGCCTAGAATAAGATATAAATGAGCTGTTGAAGCAAATCTAAATTAAAATATATATATATAAACATACAGAAATTAACATACCTGGAAAACTATACCAAATGATCCAGTACCCACAACACGCTCTGCCATATAACTTATAGTCTGAGAGAGAAAAAAGTCCAGGAAAAAAGCCTCAGTCATCTAAGCCTTCATAATTGGTCAACATTATGTTTGTTTCTTGTGATTGCCGTTAATTATAAAGATAAAAAGAAAAAATAAAGTGGTAAGAAGAAAAGGGTGGTATTCACAAGGAAGGTTACCTGTTTGGGTTCTCCATTTTTACCTCCAATAGTGGTGGAGATGATGTGGCCAGTGACTGCATCATTCCCATCAGCAACTCGGGCTGCCATTTCCTGCAAATCGAAGTAATAAGATCAAGTATATCACAGTTTATTTTTTAAAAAGCAGGGGAAGCACCAGGAAGCAACAATACAAAAGATAGCAAGCATAGGAAGATAAATTAGTCACAAAAGTCATCAGCTAAAGACTAAAGTCGAAAAACAATTAAAGCAAAGAGGCAAAACTTGCTCATAAATAACGTCAGAGAAATTAGATTAGGTAAGAAGCAAGAGTAACACAAAAAGAACGTGACCACGAATAACGGATACCAGCATCATCAACTTACATAAACAAGATTTACCCTAATTTAGTGATCTAAAAGCATCCATAAAGCAGGTAAGGTTAGGTAGTGTTAATCAAAAGTCAACTCAAGACTGAGATCAAAATGTTTAGCATCCCTCCACAACCCACTAAGAAAAAGCTAAAAAGGAAATGGCCCTCTGATCTAGAATCAGTTTTCCTAATGCTCAACGCAGAGATCAACGCTTGAATATTGTAAGTGAAAAAAAAAACAAGTAAAATCCCAATAGACAACTAAGCTCTGCCTCTACAGAAGAGGGGAAAAAGGGAAAAACTGTGTTGATCGAAGGGAAAGAGCAAGATCGCAGATCAGACAGGAAATTCGAATTTCCCAGGTTCCTACGGCCTCGTCCCGCAAGATCGCTCATGATAGAACTAGAAAACCAGCAGTTCTATGATAAAAAGCTCAGAACATGCATATGAGTAGAAGAAAAAACACCAATTTCGAACTTCCCATAAAACTGCACTCATCATAGCCAACCCACTGGGAAAAGAGAACTCCCTTGGCAACTCAGAAAATTTGCAGCAACAGAAAGCAAGTAAAGCCCCCCCGTAACTTTATCTCATGAAAAAGAAAAGAAACTCACGGAACTGAGGCCCAGTCATATAATACCAACCAGGAAAAAGAGGAAACCTCTTTCACCTAAAGCAAGCAGAAATTTTTCACAAAAATGCAAGAGATTTCAGTGAAAACTTGAAGAAAGGCAAACCTTATCATCAGCCATGGGTGGACACAGGGAGGAAGAGGAAGAGAAAGGTAGATACTTCAAGCACTCAGAGACCAAAAGAGATCATGGGGTGTGAAGATGGGAGAAGGATAGGGGAGACCCAGAAGAGAAAGAGGGAAAGAGACTAAGACTGAGAGAGAAAAGAGAGGAAAGAGAGAGACAAGAAGAAGAACAAGGCCATGTGAATCCAGCTCTGCTCACCCCCACCCTTCAACCCTTCTCTTCCCTCTCTCAACTTTTTCTTTTCTAGAGAGAGAAAGAGACATAAATGTTTGTTTTTTTGTTTTTTTTTATTTATGTGAGGTTTTGGTCTTTTCCTCTCTCTCTCTGCTTTCCGTTCTCTTCGCCTTTTTCCCACTAATTATGTTGTGTTCTTATGTACCGAAATTGACCTTGTCTTTTGTACTGAATTACCAGCATGTCGATTACTCTCTCACACCGTTTTCTTTTCCGTTTATCTGCCGTTACGCTTCTCTCCTTTGTATTTCCTCTTTTCTTGTTTACAGAAAATTAAAGTACGGCAATCAGACTTTGCAAGGAATAAATACCCAACTCTGAAACAATGGTTGCATAATCTCATTATTATGTATATCAATTTAACCAAATTAAGTTGTCGATTACACGATTGCTATTAGTGTATAAAATTTTAAAAAGAAACTTACCGTCCTCTTTTTCATTTTTTAAAAAATAGAGAGACCCGTACTTGTTATTATTTAGATATGTAATGGATAAATTTTCGGATTGACATAATAACTTACAAATTATTCCAACCAAATATTTCGTACTAGACAATTCATGTACGAAAAGTTTGATCGAAAGAATGTAATTAGAAAATTTTGATTACCATCTTTTATTCTTATAAGAATTTTGTAATTTTCTTTTAAAATAAAACTTTATTATTGTATTCAATATTCAAATGTAATGATGAGTTGCTAGTCGATAAATAATGGGTTAATTATAAAATAACATTAAAATTTATTCAATTATGTAATTATAATTTAAGCTTTAAAATTAGTAATTAAATGCTTAAACGTTTGATTTTTTTAATTATAACATAACATTAGTACCTCCGTTAATGTTATCGACATGACTAACCACATAAGACACACTTCTCTAAGTCGGACTTACTTAAACTAATTAATTAATTAAGGAAGCTATTTAGGTTTAAAAAACCCTTAAATTTAAAGTGAATTAGAATTTAATTTATTGTTATTTTAGATAATTCAGTTATCTATTAATATTATCACATCAAAATTTTGTATGATAAACTTAAAGAGTTTTTGGCTTTTATGAAAACAAAGATATATATTAAATTATCAAATTCTAACATTTTATTAATCATTTTGAACAGAATTTAAAATTTTTTGCTTTTGTATCTTTAGGAATTAATGTTAAAGATTAAATTGAATTATAGAATAACCTTTGATGACATTATAAATAAATATTTTGTATAATCTAATCTCGAACTTAGGGTAGGAAAGAATGGATCAAATCTTCTATGTTCATAATTCAATATCAATCTTATTTCAGACGATCTTATCCATATATTTTTTTAAAATCTCACATATTTATATAGATGGGATCTGGTATAGGGTTAACACGGGATTATAGGCGAATAGATATCGGGAAAGAAATACACTGCATACGTTAGACCAGGGGAAATGTTTTAGGAAGAAATAAAACAAAAAAGCAAAGGGTTTAATGGGGAGGAAGTAGGAAAACAAACAAGCATAGTGGTCAGGAGGAGGAGGAGCAGCAAGAGGCAAACAGGCAATAGCATTTGCGAGCCTGACTTTTTATTCACGAGGTGATAAGGATTGGGTATCTCTTCAATTCAATCATGTAGTGTCTAATTACCTACTAATATCCAATTGAATGGATGAATATAAATATGGGTTTGGGGGGGTTCTTTTGTACTTTTTTGATTAATTATTAGCTCGGTTCCGAAATAAAATTAGGGTAAAATTGTGTATATCGGACCTCTTCAAATTTTACTTTTAACGAAATTTTACAGAATCAAAATATGTTTACAACAAATTCAAAATAACCAAATTATGAATGAAGAACTGAGTTAAGGTATGGTTGGACGCAATTTATGAGTAAAACGTTTGAAGCTTGACTTTCATTAAAGCTTTTGAGCATAAGGAAAACCCTTAAAGGCGTTTTGGATGGCATGAAATGTTTTAAAAATCGGACCGGTGATTGAACCGGAGAAGCAACTGATTCAAGGGTTAATGGTTCAATCGGAATTCAACCGTAATTGAATCGGTGATTAATAAATATCTAAATTTTTATTTTATACATTATATATATAAGATAATTTTTAAACATATTATTTAATTATTTATTTATCTAATGTAAACTTAAACCTTAAAACTTTCAAAATATACAATTTTAAAAAAAAATTCGCCAAATACAACAAAACATAAGATAACAAAGCTCACTAGTCATATTTCATCAAAAAGATTAAAAAAAGATCACTAATCATAATATTCATTCAAGTTAAAATCATCAAAATCAAGGCATTTAAATAGACCGGCCGGTTCTTTCTTTCACCGGTTCAACGGTTTTTACCGGTCCGACCGTAAAATGAACGGGTCAATCACTCACAAAAAATACGGGCTAAACCGGACCGTTTCATGCTCCGGTTCACCGGTTCTCCGGTCCGACCGACCGGTTCGGTCCGGTTTTTAAAACACTGATATTTATTATATATTAAATTTTATATATAGTAACTTTATTTTAAATAGTGAATATCATTTATAAATAAAATGATGAATTGATTACCAATATTTATTGAAAATATTACGTAATAAGTTAAAATAAAATTAATTAATCAATTCATAAAATTTCTTTATTTATAATGTATTTTTTTAATAAATAAAAGTTTGCAAACATTAATATTAATAATTAAATATATTTTTTAAAAAATCACAATAAAATATCCATAATCAAATATTATGCTATTTATTAATCGATTGGCTAGCTCAAGGCAATGTTGTTAGAAAGATAAGGCAATGTCAAATAGCGCCACGTATAAAAACTTTCGGCATCTGATTGGTCTGTGGCATCCCCCAAAAAGGTATAAGCAGTATAGTGGGGTCAAAGTAACACAGCGAACCATTCATAGAAAGCGATGTGTCGAGTACACATGGGCTCGACTTGAAAGCCGTGTGACCGTTCAACTGGAAGTGGAAGCAGAAGACTAGAAGGAGGGTTTGGCAGGGCTAGACTAGATTCGATAAAGTGAACACGTGGTACTATCTTATTAAGCTCATACCAAACACTCGTGCTTCCATCATATTCCTCCACTTGCTGTCCACATTCGTGCACACACCCATCAGTAGAGTATTGATACGCTTGCGTTTGTGTCTCCACGGGAGGAGATGAGAGAGTGAGACGTGGAGGCCGCAAGACTGTGGAGCAAGGGACGCGTGGGTGGTTTGATGATGAGTGAGTCTTGTAGGTAATATACGTGTCGTCTTCATGTTTAGCTTTATGCCACGTACACCTTCGATCACCTTTGTCTTACAAAAACAAAAAATCTTACAACTCGCTTTTTTGTCGAGTCTAGGAATTAAATGCTTCCAGTATTAACCAGAAATGCTCGGATGCCCTTAATTATTGTTTTTTCTATTGTTCTCTCCTCTTTGAACCTTCTCTTTTCAAAAGGATGGAATGTTGTATGCATGTGACAGCGAAGAAGATACCTAATCAATGTCTCCCTAAAATTGTCATAAGATTATGGAGATCACTCCACCTTTTTCTTTTTTTCTTAGTCATATCAATATAACATAAGTGAACTTATTTAACAATCAAATGTGCAAGAAACTAGAAGTCTACCACGCGAAGCAACAAGTAAAATATAAATAGACTTGGAATGAAATAAGAAGACAAAGCTTTTATATATACACATATATAAACTAGATCTTGTTGAAACTTAACATATATATGACAGGCAAGAAAATGACAGCATTTTTCAGCTTTTGAAGTTTCGGGTCCTACCTGTTAAGCTCATTCGTAAATACCCCAGATGTCCTAAAAAGGTATATAAATTTGTGCAACCAAGTAATTCCCATTTCTCAAACTTAACCCTTCCAAATCCAAGCAGTCTTTAGAGCTTCATACTAAATTAACAATCATGTCTTCCATGTAGCATACGTAATTATCTTAGGTATATATATACATCCAAAGGTTAATTTGCACATGATGATAATACAAGTTTCTCAAAGCCACTGATCCTAAATTATCCATGCGTATCAATGAAGATAACAGCAGTGATTAGGCATGCGAACAAGTTATTGTCCCTTAACTGGAAAAGCTTCTCCTTAGTCCTTCCCAGCACATAGGTATGCCTTTCCTTTGCCTTAGCTATCCTCATTCTCACAAATATTATTACCATAAGTAATTTAACAAAGTCCTATTTAGATATAAAACTGTCCATTACCCAACATCTGTATCTCTTCATTTCTTCATTCCCAGCCCAGCGATTGATCTGACTACCCAACTTCATTATAAGTACGAAGAACGCAAGTATCAGGGGTTATATCTATATCTAAAAAGCTTAAGCTTATATATATACCTGTGGAGTTGAATACCACGCTTTTTAATCTCATCAAATACCCAAACCTAGAGCAGCTCTGACGTCAAGCCTCCAAGCCAACCCTCCAAACTCCATTCTCCACACGTCGCATGGAACCATAAGCGTTGGCCACTTCTCCTTCTGCAAACTCACCCAACACGTAAAAGTTGATGACCACGATAGAGACGGTGCTAATTTCTCTTTTATTACCAACCCAACTCTGATCTCCGGAGACGGCGACGCCTCCTCCTTCATATCGTAGGTTCTTCCCACCATCATATTCTTGTAGGCTTCGTTAATCCATCGTACAGCGTTTGATCCATCCGATATGAAACCAGGACACATGTCTGTTTCCAGATTCCTTATTCTCTCAAGGTCCGTACATCGCAGACTTGCAACCCTTTCCATGCACGCGTCTGTCACGTACTCCACCCTTAACGTCATCTCCAACACCCTCTTCTTAACCGCCGTCATCTTCGGATCTGACGCCACAAACCCACCAACTACTTCTTTCATGAAGTTGAATAATATAGGTGGATCTTCAGAGACTGTACCATCGACGACGGCAGTTCCAGTGTCTGACGGAGATTCCTGGGTTTGATCTGTTTTATCACAAAACAACTCAAGTGTCAGAATCTTCTTGCTTTGATCATCTTCTTTCATTTCTTCGCGATCTGAGGATTTTACTGCTGCCATCTTTTTCCTTCTCTTGTATTGTTCATTATTCTTCTTAACTCTAACGTACTTCCTCTTTACTCTTCCCCTAGAAAGTAGGCTGTTCTTATTCTCTGGGTTCCGGACGGTGGAGCTGGGATCTCCAGTGGCTGGCTTTGGCGCAATCGGCCGGAATCCGAGCATTATTCTGTTGATTATCGTCTTATCCTGCTCACGGTGAGCGGTACATGTTAGCACGGGCCATGTTTCTCTGCCGTCCATCTCCTAAGTCCTCCTTCCTACCTAGACATCTGTCCCCTACACGGTCTCTCTTTCTGGTTCCCAGATTGTTTTGGAGTTCGGGCGATAACGATATCATCATTTACGGTTGTTAGGTGTATATGCAACGTGTCTAGGCCTACACGTACAACAATAGATACACCTAATTGGATAAATTTTGGTCCCACCAATTGCATAAATAAATACTCATAAAATTAGGCACCAAAAAAAAAAAAAAAGGAACAAATGATCTGAAATCATAATATAAACACAAAAAATAATAAATTCAGTTAAAAAACTATTTATACCAGAGGCCCGATATTACTTGGATAATTCTTATACATATTTTATTTTATGATATTTAAGATTATTATATAAAATTTAAAAATTCACAATTTGTGAAGACGTTGAATATGACTTATTGGATAATAATCCAACAAATAACCTGCTATTAAGACAACCAATTACAGGTTTATTGAGAAAGAAGAAATATTTCATGAGTGTTCCCTTAATCTCGAAAGATGATTAGCAAGAAGGAAAACAAAACAGAAGAGATATTCTCCTTAAATGATCATTCTCATTTGGATTACAAGAGGGTTAAGTCAAACAAATCACATATGCAGAATAGACTGTCTTTTTTAGATGCCCAATGGACGACAATTACTAATCATATATATCATTACACTGTTGTCCTAACTATTCATTGAAGTCTAGTGACATTCAAGGTTTATCTAGTAAATTGGCTAAGTGTTGTTTCATTATCAACAAACAAGTAACAAACACTTAGCCAATGGAATTTTCTATAATCAATTCATGTACTCTATTTTGAGGTTTCTGTTTTTGTAGCTAGATTAAGTGATTCATTGTAATAATATTTTCTTGCTCTGTTAGCATTAATGCAATTCTTTTTATTTAATTTATTTAAAAAATAATGAACAGCTGTTTATATTGGAAGTTGATAAAATAAAGAACTTGTGAGTATGCTATTAGCTTCAAATTAACATAATTATTCAACACGCGAATGCATCATAGAGTGAGAATAAAACTATATGATGTTATGGTATCGGCATAATATTAAATATGAGTAGCATTGCCTTGGATATGGATACACAAAACACACGTGTTCCTTTCCTATTAACTTGGAATCTCTGTGTCGTGCACATACCCACTGATTACTCTTCTGCCACCTTCTCCCTTACTCTGCCTTCCAGCGCGTCACCATCCGTCACTCAATCTTTACTTTTTCTTTTCTTATAACATATTATCGTGAAAAAGTTTTCAGATTTATCAGTGCGGGGAGATTCAATTTTGATTAATCTTTGAAATAATTAATTATGTGAAACTGAATAGTACGTTGAAAGGGCATGAGAGTAGGCGTAGAATGAAGAGATGTCTTTTCTTTAACGGTCAGGTGATGTGGACGCGTGGAGGGTGCGATGGCCAATCGGATCTTGGGTAACATTCGGTAAAGTGGTGAAGAAAAGAAACATAGATTTGATGTTTAAGGCTCTAGCTCCCGTGAATTGGCCGTTTCTCCAATTTCTCTTCACCACGTGTGCATCACCATTAGGCTGCACCCAAATTTTAATATATTTTTATAAACAAGATCTTTAAGTTCCACCAACTTTCTATGTTTGAAATTCTTATTTTTACTTTTTATTAAATTGATATTTAAAATTTATCTTCAAACCTCTAACATAGAGAGTTAAATACTCAAATCACTTTAAAATTTAAATTTATTTTATAAAAATTCAAACCAATAATTCACATAGTGATTTAAAAATCAAATTAATGTGTTGTATGCTTTTTACACAAAATTATATTAATTCTTATGTTTATGAATAAGTGATAATGGTGATGAAATGTAATAATGTTAACCACGATAGCCTTTTTATCTCTTACATATTTAGGAGATCTTTACAGTGGAATAAAGGGTGACGTACTGTTTCCGTTCCGTAAATTATCCTGTACTCTTTTTATCCCATCCATCTGAAAATGGGAACAGAAGAATTGATCCTTTTATGGTGAGGGAAGCAAGCAATAATAGTACTAATAATAATGACATATTGGGTCACAACAATAACTTTAATAGTTTGGATAGCTTGTAAAGGCTTCCTTTTTTTTATAAAGACTTAAAGATATCTTGTGGTGGAGATGATTGAAGAGAGACAACTTCTACTAAAAATATCAAGAATGAAGAAATCGATCGTGTCAATGTGAGAAGGCTTGTTCACCTTTTGGTTTCCTGTGCAAAAGTTGTGAGATGTCGAGATAAGACTCACACCTCATTATTACCTTCTGAGCTTAGATTAAATGCTTTGGTGTTTGGTTCTTTGCTTCTAGCGAATTGCATCTTGCTTTGTTCAAGGTCTCATTGACATGCTTTAAGTCTTTAGGGTTTACTGAATTCATTGCACCCAACATGAACATAATAGGTATTGCCTCTCATAAAAAGGAAGAAGCTTTAAGACTGTTTTATGAAATGGAACACCTTTTATGGTTGATAGGTGGTGGCCACCATTTGCCACTAATGACTAAATAGTATTACAAATTTGCTATTGTAATTAATGTTATCAACCAAGCAAGCATCCAAATGTCGTAGCAAGTAACCATTTTCACTTGTCATTGGTATTTTTATTTTCTCGCTGGAAGTATTGTGAATGGCCTAAAGTGAGGTAAGGTGAGGTTTCAAGTTTTTATATCACATTCAACAGTTATAAATATTAGTCCAATATTCAAATGTTTGCATTATTTTAAATAATTTAGGTATTTAAATTTTTAGAGCTTCATATATACTATTGAGAGACATAAGTGGTATATTATTATGAGAGATGACTTTTAGAGGAATTTATGGTAATTTATTTATAATATGTGTATCAAAATTAATAATTAACATGAGTTCCAACTTGTTTGATAGTTGTTTAAAGTGAAGTATATTTTGGCATATGTAGTAATTTTTACTTATAATATGGTGGCACGCTACGTATAATTCAATGGTATACTTTATGTAATATAATGTTAATTTTTTAAACAATGTTATGGTATTTTTAGTACAATGTGTAGTGAAGAGAAAGTAAAGAAATAGACCTCACGTAGTAACGTAGAGAATATCAAGATATAAATGGTACTTGAAATAGGAATAAAGTTCAAAAATTCTAAAATGATATTTGATTTGTACTTAAAGCACGCAAGATGTCACGAGTTTGCAGTTACTAAAAAGAGAGGAAGAAAAAATGAGAATGGAGAGTTTTATTTATTTATCTGTCATCAAGATTTATTGCATAAATCACTATTTTTAAATAAAATAAAACTAATATCAAGCGGAAGAATTAGGTGTAATTCTCATGTATTTTATCAGTTACATGAAGGTATATAGACCAATAATCAAATTTGAAGATACACATTGTTGGACCAATGGAGGATGACAAATTAAAGCCTTCTATGTTTTGATAATAATAAAATTTAAAGAATTGGTTAAGAAATAATTTCAGGTATTTGGATTGAAATTCAAATAAAGGATTTGTGCAAATCAAGATTGCAATATTTAGTATCATACTTCAACGTGCAAGAGATAAACAACGTGTTGAGTATCATACTTCAACGTGCAAGAGATAAACAATGTGCAGATCGTGTATGAAGAAATCAAATCAGCATCTCAACAAACATAGATTGAAGATTATGTGAGATATGTACATTGGAGCTAAGTACTAATCGACTATCAAGTTGCAAGTCGACTATTGACAATCAGATCTGTAAGTTGGAGTCAGTACTAGTCGACCATCATGTTGCAAGTCGACTATTAACAACAAACATATCAGTTGATTTAACAGACTAGTCAACTATCATCCTATTAGTTGACTATTCGAAGAGCAGAGCAGAAAGGGCCATGAAAAACGTTAGTGCTAGTCGACTGATTCTTGAAGACAAATTGACTATAATGTATTAGTCGACTATTACACACCGACTATTCGACTATCAGTTGCAGCTGAACATAATTGACTGTGTCAATTGATTTCAAACGGAACAAAAACCTTCATACAACGGCTAGTAGCATTCTACAACGGTTAGAAGAGTTCTACAACGTCTAAAAACATCTTGAAGCCTGAAAATAAATTTTGAAACTTTAAAGGATCGATTACACAACTTCAAAAGCAAAGCATACTTATCGTAGTTCAAATTATCTTCACATTGCTCTCAATTTGCTCTTAGCCTGTTCTAATTGTATTCAGTTGTACTAAGCTTTACTACTTCATTTCTATCATTGTTATTGTGAGTTGAGTGATTAGAGGAAAATCACTTGGGAGGTAGGATTTGTGCTGGAAAACAAATCGATTGTAAGGTGAAGCTTAAGCCGGAAGTCAAGTTGAGTTGGAAAAGTTTACACTGAACTAAAATGTGTGTAGTAAAGAGCTTTGTCAAAATCCTAAGTGGGAACTTAGGTAGAGGACGTAGGTCTTAGCACCGAACCTTTATAAACATTATGTTTGCCTCTCTTCCCTACTCTTTTATATTTCAGTTTGCTTGTTTGTTTTGTGTGTTTTAACTCTTTGTTTTGTAGCACTTCGTGAAAAATTTTCAACCCCCCCCCTTCTAGATCGTTTTCAAAGTTTAGTGGGATAAATTACCTCACTGATGATAAGGAGATGTATGTATTGATAAGAGATTTAGAGACTTGGCAATAATACTTATGGCCTAAGGAGTTTGTGATACATACAGACTATAAGTTGTTGAAGTATATCCAAGGTCAAAGTAAGTTGAGTAAAAGATATGCCAAGTGGTTGATTTTATAGAGACTTTTCTTTATATGGTAAAAATATAAGCAAAGTAAGGAGAATATAATAATTGATGCATTATTTAGGATACATGCTTTATTGAGTATTGTGTATACTAAATTAATGGGATTTGAGCATATTAGGGACTCATATATTAATGATCTTGATTTGTCAATGTATTTAAAGCATGTAAGAATTCAACTTTTAGAATGTCTATAAGTATGAAAGGTATTTGTTTAGAGAAAATTGATTATGTATACCTCATAATTCTTTAAGAAAGTTGCTTATGAGAGAGTCGCATAAGGGAGGCTTGATAGGAAAGTTTAGAGCTAAGAAGACTCTATAGGTACTGAGTGAGCAATTCTTTTGGCCACATTTAAGGAAAGATATAGAGAGAGTTTGCAAGAGATTAATAATTTTAGGCAGTCCAAATAACGAGCGTAACTCTATAGTATATATACAACTTTACCTATACAGAGTAAATCATAGGTAGATCTTTTGATAGATTTTATTTTGGGGTTACCTAGTTCATAGGACTGGTAAGGATTCAATTTTTGTAATGGTGGACAAGTTTTTGAAGACGTCATATTTCACTACATGTCATAAAACCAGTAATGAATCCTACATTTTTAAATTATTCTTAAAAGAGATTGTCTTATTGCATGGAGTTTTTAGAACTATAGTGTCAGATAAGGGTGTTAAGTTTTTGAATTACTTTTAAAAGAGTTTATAAGAAAAATTAGGGAATAAGTTATTGTTTACTATAACTTGTCATTCATAAACTGATGGTTAAACTAAAAGTGTTTAATAAGACTCGAGGGGCATTATTGCATGTTATTATAGGTAGTAATTTTAGGACACAGGAAGAGTTATTGTCTTTTATTAAATTTTCTTATAACAAGAATGTCCGTAGTGTTATGGATTTTACACCATTTGAGATTGTTTGTAGATTTAACCTATTACATCTTTTATATCTTATGCATATTACTTTAGGTTAATGAATTAGCTTGGATGGTAAGAATAAAGTTGAGTTGGTGAATAAGTTTTATGAGAGGGGAAAGCTAAGCATTAAGAAGAGCACCTAACAATAAATTAAGAAAGTTAATAAGGTAAGAAAGGAAATGATATTCGAACCTGGATAATGAATTTGGATACACTTGTAGAACAAGATGTTTCCAAACAAACAGAAATCTAAGTTACAATTAAGAGGGGATAGACCATTTCTAATTGTGAAAAGAGTGAATAATAATGCATATAAGATCAACATGCCAGGTGATTATAGTGTTCATTCTACTTTTAATGTGACCGATTTATCTCCTTTTGATTTTATAGAGGAAGATGTTGATTTGAGGAAAAGTTCTTTTAATGTAAGGGAAAATGATGGGAATCAAGCACCTACTACTCAAGTACAGAGAGTTTTTGGAGATCTATTGAAGGGTATTAGAGGATAGAAGACACGAACTAGGCTAAAGAAGGTCAAAAAGTCCTCGACGGTTTAATGGCGGATCTCTATGCAAGGAGTGAAGCTTATCTAATTTTGGAGGTTGAAGTTAGACGTATTATGATGATTCAAATAAAGGAGTAAGTTGAAGAATTATAGTTACAAAACATAACCAACATCAATGTTACATTGTTGTTAAAGTGCAAAAGAAGTTGAATGTAACTAGTGTCAAAGTTATAATTGTAATTGATCCTTTTTTTTTTAGATTTTGTGGACTAGAGTTCCAAAATAAAATTGTTATTGGATTTTAACATATAATCAATGTTGAACTAGTCTTTAATTTTTTATAGTCTTGTCTATAACAAAATTGGTGCCAATTATAGTCGAATACTAGCATCAATCTTGTATTATTTACAAATAGAGTTTTTCTATTCTAATAAAATTTTGTTATTTTGACCGTTTACTTCCTTTTAGAGCTTCAATTTTAGGGATTCATACATAAAAGAGGCTAAAGGATGATTATATTTGGGAATCATTATGTTATTAGTAATTTACTGAACCATCAGAGATTTATCTTCTATCTTTTACAGTGCTTTTGCTCAAAGTTCTCTAAAAACCTTGATCTTATCTAGCTTATTAGTGGCAATCAAATCCCTAGTATTTTATCACTCTTAATCCTTTCTTTTCTTGATTGAGGTGACTTATATCCTTCTTTTGTGTGTTTTTATATTCGATTTCATAGATTAACTTATTTTTGATAGTCTAGCCCTAGGTCCCATTGTATTGATATCGAAAGTCATTAGTCCTATTAGTGAAGGTCGTTTAAAATTTGGTGGAGAGTGATGGGAATCAAACATTTACTACTCAAGTATAGAGAGTTGATAGAGATTCATTGAAGGATATCAGAGGACTAATATCATAAAGTAAGGCAAAGGAGCCTTCAACAGCTTAATGGTGGATCTTTACGTAAGGAATGAGGCTTTGCTACCTTTAAGGATCAAAGTTATACCAATCATAATGATTTAAGTGTTGAGCAAGGTGAAAAATTGCAATTACAGAATGTAACTAGCACTAAACTTTAAGAATAATCAGTATCGGTCTTTTATTATTGCTATAATGGTGAAGCAGTCACATGAACTTAAAGTCAGATCAGTCATGTGGGTTAGATTTTCAGAACAGAATTGATGCTAGAGTTTAATATATAAACAACGTTAGGCTCATCATTAGTTTTACATAATAAAATTGGCTAGTCGTGGTCCAAGATAGACACTATTCTCGTATTGATTACAAATATGATTTTGTTATTTTGATAGGATTTCAATATGTTGCATGTTTATTTCCTTTTATAATTTTAGTTTTTAGTTTTTCACATTTATAAAAGGTTTATGGATGATTTTAATTGGGGATTATCATGCGATTGATTTATCAAACCATTTGGGATATTTTCTTCCATCTTTTAGAGTGCTCTTACGCAAAGTTCTCTAAAAACTTCAATCTTTAGTCTTTGTTGCCATAGTCTAAAATTTCCATTTCCATTGAATATGAAGGAAAACAAATAAGAATGATAAGAAGATTTTTAATGAGGTTTGCTAGTTGGATATGCTTAATTATATCCTAGGGAGCCAAGATCGATTGATTTCACCATATTGATTAATAATTCACTTGGTGAACATCACAAATTTTTGTGTATAAACTAGGTTTTCACAAATATAGTTTATTGTAAATTTTAGTTGGTGTAATTCTATACAACTTTCCTTTACCAAGCTCAATCTAATTTAAACATGACTCTAATAAGTCCTAGAATCTTTGTGAACACGACCCCCCAACATGGTCATATCTTAGGGTATGTAACTCACTATATCTTCTAAAAATATGAACATGGGCTCTGACACGCTTGTATCTCAAGCCATGTTCTATTAAAACAATCATTTCCACACCAATTCTCTCATGTTTCAATCATGTTCTAACCCGTGTCTTAACCTTTGTATTCCAGAAAAAACACACCCTAACACATAATCAGATGTTAGGTTATGTTCACCCAAATACTTTCAAAAGATACTTGGGCTCTTCTAAAAATATTCTAAATTTATAATTCAAATATTTTCAAAAGATACCTGGCCTCTTTTAAAACATTTTCTGACACCAACTAATTTCCACAAGGAGTCTTTCCTTGATACTATAGCCAGCTCAGTTCAATTGTCAAAATGGAAAACATTATGAACTTAAATGAGTTGCTTTAAAGCTAATTTTAATTTGATTTATTGTCACTTTCATAGATATCCTCGATAATGACCAGTGGTACCAAGAAGTACTCATGCAAAATGCAACGGTATTCATGATTATTGGGAACAGCATGCAGGGGGAGATTTATCCATTTTATTGTAGAAAAAATTGTATGCTGCTGATTGATGAAGCAGCTTGAGATGTGGTAAGCAACATTGACTTCTCAAGGTGTTAGTCATGGACAAGGTTTTTGTACTGTTCTAAAACATATCTGTGGTCGACATGAATGACATTAATCATGTACAATTAGCTCATCACTTGAATTAGCTTCATGACTTGGAGAAGAATCGAATTGTCCTTCTCGTTTATTGGATTCTATAAGCATCAAAACAACTTCCCTCATTGTTGGTCTGTCCAGTGGTGACATACTTGTGCAAAGTAATGCAATTTTCATGACAGTGATCATATGAGACACAATTTTCTCATCTTGTAAGTCCAGCCGGACATCAAGTAGTCCAGGTGACAACGAATGAATCCTGATGTAGTTTCTCACCCATGTTACAAGATCACCGTCTTGCTCAACGGGTTGGACTGGTGTTCTGCCTGTCAGCAGTTCCAGAAGGACAACTCCATAGCTGTATATGTCACATTTTTCTGTCACTTTCATAGTGTATGCATACTCTGGAAAAAGAAACGACAATTGAAACATTCGTTAGCATTTTACATAGCATCATATTGGCTTAGATGAATTGAGGATAACATTTCAGCTTGATTTGGAAAAGAAAATGATTTACATGTAGGTTTCATGATCGATCATTAATTATCAGCACTTGCTGCTAACAGAATCAAAAGTTAATTCCCTCTTTCACGTTCAAATTTATGTTAAAATTGACCCAACATTGCCGACCAATTGATCCTATGAAACACATCTTCTCAGGGATGCAACTGAAAATGCAAGTAACACTATGACATATTATATAAGTAGGTTTTTATGCAAATATGAACCACTAGATATTTTTGCACTTCCTATCAACTTAGACAGCACTTTTGGTGAACATCCAATACATTCAGAAAATGAACTAAAAAGTTCAACAAAAACCATGCTGCAAAATGGCAAGTGTATTAATAACCTTAAATATAAGACTTGACTTACAATATGAACTAAGATTGAGATTCTCAGGCTTTCAATACAACTTACCAGGAGCAATGTAACCATAAGAACCAGCAACTGCAGACATTGATTTTGAGTATGGCATATCAATCACTTTTGCTAACCCAAAGTCTCCAACATGAGCCTCATACTTGTCATCAAGTAAAATGTTGTTTGATTTGATGTCACGGTGAAAAATCCGAGGCTTGCAATCGTGATGCAGATAAGCCAGACCCTGAGCAGCTCCAAGTGCAATCTTGAATCTTGTCCACCAATCAAGATTACAAAATGATCCATGAAGCAGTTCTCCTAAACTACCCTTTTCCATATATTCATAAAGAAGTAAATTAGAACCCTGGTCATAACAAAAACCATAAAGTTTCACAATGTTTCGATGGCTGATTTTTCCCAAAGTCAAAATTTCAGCACGGAAGCTATTATGAATGTTGCTTCCCTCCCTGTTAGATGCTAACTTCTTGATTGCAATGGTTCGACCCCATGGCAGGACTGCTCTATATACAATTCCACAAGCTCCCCTTCCGATCACAAAGCTGTCATCAAAATTATCAGTGGCTGCAACCAAATCCTGGAATGTGAATCCTTCCTTGGGAGGGCAATATATGTCTAAAGCTGGAGAAGATAAGGATCTTTCTTGTGAATGAGCAATTATTTCAACTGGACGTCTCATGAAGTATATAAGGATGACAATTAGAATAAGAGAAAGGCCACCAATTACTGCTGCAATGATAGCAACAATTTTACCTAAACGAGCATTTTTTCCTTGTCTATCTAAGGGAAGAGAAGAAGAATTTGGAAATTCGTTGCAATTAGCAAAAGGTCCACCACAAAGCCCTTTATTTCCGAGAAAACTGTTAATGCCTGAATTTTGAAAGACTGTTAAAGAAGGTATAGGGCCTGTTAAGTCGTTGTAAGAAAAGTTGCACCCAAGTAAGCTCGACAAGTGAGTCAAAGAAACTGGAATTTGACCACTCAGATGGTTGTTATTGAGCAGCAGGATTTCCAATAATACCAAATTGCCAAGCTCATCAGGGATTGGTCCAGAAAGATTGTTATAACTGAGATTCAACGCTATCTGCAAGCTTGATAGTTCACCGAACTCAGCAGCTATCCTGCCTGAAAACAAGTTGCCTCCCATTTGTAACTCTGTTAGGCGCCCCAATTTTCCCAACTTTACAGGTATAACACCGGAAAGTTGATTATCTGAAAGCTTGAGAAGCTCCAACTGGGAAAGATTACCTATCTCGCTTGTTAAAGCACCAACAAAAGTATTCTGGCTGATATCAAGTCGTTGAAGCATTAGGCAGCTAAAAATTTCTGATGGTATAGTTCCGGTGAGAAAATTGGACGAGATGTTGAATGTCACCAACTGAGAAAGTTTACCAATCTCTTTTGGCAGCTCACCATTAAAGTAGTTTTCTGCTAGAAGCAACCTCTGCAAATTAAGGCATTTACCAATTTCTGGAGGGATTGGACCAGTAAATTTGTTCTGACTCAAGTCAATGCTAAAGATGTAGGTTGACTTGCACAATTCAGATGGAAAACTCCCTACGATAGCATTCTCAGCAAGATGAAGTTGCAACAAGGTTTTGCAGTTTATGACTCCTGTTGGAATATAATCTGTGAGACTGTTTGACCCCAGACTCAAAAATGTCAGGTTAGAATTTCTGCAGAGATGACGCGGGATTCTTCCTGTCAGGTTGTTATTTGACAAATCAACTGCCCAAAGTCGGCTGTATAACCCAAGGCCTGGAGGAATGCTACCTGTCAAAGAATTGTTGAAAAGCTGCAGCGTGATCAGTTGCTTCAAAAACTGGAACCTCATAGGAATTGTACCTGTGAGGTTATTTATGGAGAGATCAAGCTCTGTCAAATTCTCCAAAGTTGTTAGCTCATCTGGGATGACACCGGTAAGTCCATTCTCAAAAAGGTGGAGCAAATGCAATCCAGTAATCTTACCAAAATCACTTGGTATCTCTCCTGTCAACATATTCTCAGAGAAATCAACCTCTGCTGCTGAAGACAGATTTCCAATCTCCCTTGGTATTGTTCCATTTAAGTGATTCCTATACAGATATAGCTTCCTTAGAGAGGCAAGTTGACCAAGCTCCTTGTGTATAGCCCCAGAAAGATTGTTATCGTAGATAGCAAGAGTCACCAAATTGGTACAATTGCCTAACTCCCTTGGAATAGAGCCTAAAAGCTGATTACCCCAAAGAACCAAATCTGTCAAATTCTTGAGCATCCCAATCTCTTTTGGAATTTCCCCACTTAATTTGTTTTGTGCTAGACCAAGATACTCCAGGCTTTCACATCCTCCTATCTCCAGTGGTAACCTTCCAGATATTAAATTCTGTCCCGCTCTAAAAGTCGTCAAATTCTTAAGTTTCCCGAAAGAAACTGGTAATGATCCAGTAATGTTATTGCTATATGCAATTAATTCTGAAAGGGAGGATAGGCTTCCAATCTCCAGTGGAAATTGACCCGATATTCTGTTGTTGCATATGTTCAAGATTTCCAGGGAGGTAAGGTGACATAACTCTGTAGGGATTTGACCTTCGAACTGATTATTGTTAAGTAGAACAACTTCCAAACTGGAACAGTTTCCAAGTTCTGGTGGTATATTTTCAGAAAAATCATTGAAGGAAAGATTTAGACGAGTCAGATGAACTAATCCACCAATGCTAGCTGCTAGAGAACCAGAAAGATTCATTGAACTCAAATCAAGATACCAAACCACTGGACTGTAATCACCAGTGCAATTAACTCCATTCCATCCACAAGGGTTGGAATCGTTAGGGTTCCAGTTATCCAGATAGTTACCCTTATCAATCAACCTATCCTTGATATCTAAGAGGTAATGACCTTCATCATTAAGTCCCAAGGATTGATGAACCAAAAGGGAAAGAACAAGAGATATGGCTATCAACCTATATGATATCCTCTCCATATCTAAACCCTCAGGTTGTGGCATTCCGTGGTAAAAGGGGTAATTAATGAGTATGAATCGAAGCAAAAGAACAGGGCATGAACTCCCAACCTCAAACCAGTTAAGAATCACCTCTTGGTCCTTTCATGATGATATCTTTACAAAATAACTAGTTCATGGACTCCAAGACTCTCAACCTGTAATATGTGGAAGCAAATAAAGATTCAAAAGAAGCATACAGACAAATAGTTTGAAGCTTACAAAAACAAGAAAAAACAAACGGCTCGTCATACCTGTTTGTGCAGTCGAGAGAATCAAAGTATGGATTTGTAGAAAAGGGGGAAGGGGCAACTTTCAGTTTATTAGAGAATACTTTACGAGTTGGTTGTATTACCGAGTAAAAATCAGTTCTTGGGTCTTTCAATAAGAAGTGTTCTAAGTGCGATGAACTGTGACAATTGTCAGTTTCTTATCATTATCAGATAGAATGAAAGCGTTTGAGTTAGTCGTCTATTCAATGATTACGAAAGTCCACTTAACAATTAAGGATATTGCTGGCTGACCACACAAATGATTCAAGAGTGGCATGGCCGACAAAGTATAATAAAGGTTTTTGGTCTCTGCATTATTTTAAGACAACAAACAAGAATGAAAGAGAAATTGTGTTTTGACTCTGAAATCTGAATTGCTTCCATTTTTCTTTGAAATCCTGCATCTGGCATCAACTGCTAGATGGTGGTGTTCTGGTATTGTTAGGTAAAGAAGGTACAAGTCAATCAAACCACAGTTTTCAGCACAACGGTGGTAGGTTGGTGGAGGGCAGCCAAAACATTACCTGTCTGTCAGCTTTGCATAAAAATTTAGATGTGTTTTTATTTTCAACTGGTGTTAGTTTATCCAAATAAGACATCACAAAATCATTCGCAGTGACTTTATGTGAATTAAAAACTAATCACCAACACACAAGCCAAAAAGAATTCCAAGTTTTAGTCATTGCTGACGCTTTTCCACACACATCAATGATGTTTTTCTTTTCTCTCCAGTTGGTTATTTAATTGAATATGATCCTCAAACTCAAACGTTTATTTCCGGTTTGGTAAATATACTAGTGATTTTAGTTACTTTTGGTTAATCTTGCTTTCTGTCCCCTCAAAGTGGCTCTTAGACGGTCAACAAGCAACATATGTAATCTCTATTGGGATTTGGAATTCCTTTTCGTGAATATAATGTCCAAATAACAACAGAATTAGCAACTATACATGCAACTATAGGACATCATGAAATTAATAGTTCAACGATTAACCAATCTCTGGTGTGGAAAGTTACAACATAATAACATATCAAATGTAAACCCAAAGAATAGGTTGTGGCGCTCTACTCCATTCAATTGACATCGCCATCAAAATTAAATTTAATTCCTTGGGAATGCACATCATTCATGATTTAGAGAGTTAATAATCGTTACATGTCAAGTGAATTATGCTCAAGATTTAGATTTGGCCTCGGCTCCACTTCCAAATACACTTTCAAGCTCCTCGGGATTTCTCCAACAGCAGGCTAACGTCCTTTTTTCGTCTTTGCTTTACACATCTCATGTATATTAAATTTTGTAAAACGATATTGTAATTCATCTTCCTTTTTTAGTAGTTATTTTTAAAAAAAAAAGTAAAAGAAACAGTTTTAAGAATTTATATCAATCTTTTATTTTAGAAGTTAAATTATTTTTTTAGAATGTAAAAGAATATTATTAGGCAACCCTTAAGAAAAAGAACTTGGTTTTACAAAAGACCTATTAATAGTCTAACCATCACATTGGCAAGAATTTGGCAGCTAACCTTACGTGACTATGGAAAGCAGACTAGAAGCTAATGGTTTGTTTGTTTTTATTTTTTATTTTTTTTTCAAATTCAGTATTTTAGGGTTTGTTTGTTTTTATTTTTTGTTCTTTTCAAATTTAGTAAAAAATATGTTTGTTTAAGTTTTTAATTTCTATTTTTAGTTTTAGTTTCATCTAGTTTTCAAAAATTATGAAAATCATAAGAATCAATGAAATCAAATAGTTCACCTGTAGAAAGAGAGTTAGTAGAGCTTTATCCCAAGAGATTCTTAAAGTAGTTGAATGTAATAGTCCATATCCTTGTTTGGTCTTTACATAATTGTCCATCTGTATCCATCAAGGTTAAAACCCTATTTATGTTTCTTCTAGCAAGTATGGAGTTAAAGAAAAATTTGGAGTTATGATCAACCCTTTGAAGCTACTTGACCCTTTCCTTTTGCTTAAGAAAGGAGTTGTGCCATTAAACTACTAAAGTGTCTTTACTAAATAACTGGTTTTTAATAGACCTTAAGTTTAAATTGTGAGGATCTTGATAACATTTTTCTTAAAGCTAATTTGAGACTTTCCTTTGTTGATTTGAGCTTAATCTCTGTGTTAGGATAGGCTTTCCTTTAGAGAGCTTTAAAGTAGGCAATTGGGCCAGACCTGACTCGAAGTTAATGGGCTACGCTGGGTTGACCAAACATTGGGCCTAATTTTCTAACAAAGGGCCTTAAGTTGGGCTCAGGTTGCCCAAGCCCGACCTTTATCAGCAAAACGATATCGTTTTGTTGATAACAACATCTTTTTTGTTCTTTTTAATTTTCAGAAAATTTCAGGTCAGGTCGAGTCAAGCTCGAGCTCGATGGTTCGCTTCCTCCGGTTGTGCCCATTGCCATCCTTAGAGAGCTTTGATCCCCTCTTTTCTTACTTGGAGCTTGCTCATCAATTGATAGCTTTTATAACTACAAATAGAAATATCCATATCCTTTATTACCATCACACCAAATCCTTCTAACTTGGAGACAAAGTTAGGAAATCTAAAAGGAGCTTTAAGAAAGGAGTTTGTATTTATTTGAAGAATTTCAATGGTGGAGTGGTCTGAGTAAAGAGAAGATCCAAAAATTGGCAAAACTAGCAGGGAAATTGTTAAAAGTACTCCAAATTCACCATGGCTCTTTCGAGCCTCCTCCTAATTAACCAATCATCTGTTATTTATTACACCAGGTGTGAAGCTGTGCCATAGAGTTTAAATCAACAACCCTAATCTGATTAATAAGATGACTTAACTCCTTAATAAACTTCTTTTGATTAACCCTAGAACTTGCAGCTTCATTTAAGTGAAAGATATAACTATAGTCTCTCGTTAAGATCCAAGGTATGTGTATACTACTGTTAATTTACCTTAAGTCTTCTTATAGTTTGGTCCTCTAAAAAGGAAAGTTAGTTGCATATATAATAGTAACCTTGACAAGTATAGGAGTCTAAAATAAGTTACTAGAAAAATGTTTCAACTGATTAAACATTTCAATGTTGGAAATTTGGACATAGGCAAAATCATTGGCTATAATTATCCTTCCATTAAATGACGAGAATGATTAGTGATGAACTTCTAGTTTTCACCAAAAAAACACAGTCCTTCACACAACCTTCCTATCTTTATTTTAGTTTCTAAAAGACCTATAACACAAGTTTTTTCTCCAAAACTAAATCTCTAATAGAATGTTGCTTAAAGGAGTCACTAAGACCCCTAATGTTCCATATCGGAAAGGACATTAGAGAAGAAGTTGAGAACCTTCCAGTTTAGTTATACCCATCATACTACTAGATTTTATTCTCGAGGAAGAAGTGACTTTGATGAATTTAGTTTTAGAGGACTCTTTTGACTGGCTTAGAGACAATTGAATATTAATTCAAGTCCATCGACACTAGCTACCCCATCCTTCACCCTGTTAACATTATTGGAGGAATCTTCTATCATATTTAGGTTCTTTAAACCCATAAATGAGTCAAGTTCTTTATTAGAATCTTCAAGTGGATTAGAGAATATATTTGGAAGAGCCACCATCTTCTTCTCATTTGTTTATATATCCTGCCTAGTAAGGGAATAAGATTATTAAACCCTTCATTTATGGGGGAGTTAAGTACTTAAGTAGATTACTACTGGAGTTTGTTCATCCTCCTACATTCCCATAATCTCTTTATATAGATTAATGTTGAAAACCATTCTTGTGGTTTTCCATACCTTATTTTTATTATGAGCCTTTCAGTTGTAGGATAGGTTGATTTTAGTTCTAACCAACTCAAAATCTATATCCAGATTCATCGTATGAAGTGTATCAGGAAGCTCCTCTTCTGTATTGATTTCTATACAAATTATAGTGTATCCTATGCTCTCTATCTTCGTAATTTGGGAGAGGAGCATATAGAAAGCTAAGTTCATTAACTATCCAATATTCTAACAGGATGTTAAGAAAGTTAACCTATATAACAATTGATTTATCTTTACTCCTATCCAAACTTACACCGAGGCATCATTTTTGAAGGAGGAGCGGCTGACCTATAATGTATCAAAGACCTTGTTAAATAATACTCAACAAATCTACATCTTTGGAAAACTTAAATATAAAGGTATCATCTTTAGAGAGTAGTGGTTTCTCAGCCCAATTTTCCACATTTTGAGCTCTCCTAGTACTGCATATGTGGGAAAGCTAAATGCTTATAAAAAAAATAGCCAACTAGTGAAATGGACTAGACCACAACACCATCTTAAAGTAATTCCAAATGGGGTGTCAAAAACCCTTTAATCTTAAAACTTTGGTATTGTTTAAGATTTTGTTTGACTGTATTAGACTCCACCAAGTTCCTGTAAGCTTTGGTTACAATAGGAGAGAATGTTTTATGTTTTTAGCATCTTCAGAAGTGGTATGGGCTAACAAAAGCTTACAAGGCAAGGCAGGGAAATCTTCTCTTGTTAAGTTGAGAGCCCAAGTATTGACATGTGCAATATTTGTTATTAATCCCTCTTGTTAGGAATTAGAAACTCCCTCTATAAATGACAGGGTAGGGGGAATGACGTTATGGATTTATCCATATGGCAAAAGAAAGCGCAGCAGGAAGTCTTGCCAAGGAATTATTATAAAAAATGGTATTTCAAAATTAAAAACATGGTTAGAAAGGTGATATGATCATATCCCTACCCTATAGATCTTAAAGCCAAATGCACCTATAATATAGTACAGTGATAGTGAATATCGAGTGTTGATCCCACAGAGACTATAAGTAGTAGTAATTACCTCTTTTCTATTATCTAATCAACAAATTAAGATGATGATTTAGTTTAAATAATAAAACTAATCTAAATTTTAACACAAGTAATGACTAAGAACACAGATCATTTAAAGATTAACCAAATTAAATAGTAGTACTTAGTCAAAGAATCCCCTTGAGACTTTTTAAGCCAGTAACCTTTTATTATGCAATTTAGTTAATGATCATTGGATCGTGAAAATTTCTATCTTATATTAATATCACTCTCAAGACTATTAACACCTAACCCCATGTTGATTAACTGAAATTTATTTCCAATTAAAACCCCTAAGATTGCATTAACATATTTACAATTCACTATTAGGTTTAACCCTAATATATCAACTTATCTCTATGTTTGCATGCAACATCTTTCAATTATGGTAGATCTATTCATATAAAAGGATTTCTCAATCTTAAATGTATAAAATCAAACATGACATAGCCCTAGGTGCTCCTTCATTTTATGGTTAGCATTCCTTCAAAAATTGCCAACTTGGGATAAGCTCCTATACCTACAAACACCAAACCATTGCTCCCTGTGTATATCGGATAATGAGACCACAGAGCATCTGTTTTTTCAGCGTTTCTTATCTAAAGAAGTGTGGGAAAATTTCCTTAACCACTTTCAGATCAACTTTCCTCACTTCTCAAACCTTTACTCTATTCCAATCTGGCTCAACCAACTAGAAAACATCCAGAACTATAACACCTTTTGGTTACCATTTACAACCTATGGGGTGAAAGGAATGCTATAACCTTCAAAGATGAGGCACTGGAGGTGGGAAGCCTAACATCAAAGTAATCTTTCAAGTTATTGAACATCTTCATTCAAACATCGAGAGAAGGTAAGAATGGGATGGTTTTATTTCTAACACTTTTGTGCAGGAGCTTTTTTCAGATTTCCTATAGGTGGGCTTCAATCTCACTAAGGCAGAAGGCAACAAATCTAAAGACATACCTGGGTGATGCAGGAGAAGCAACATGGACAGGATCAAAACTAACTGCTCCTTTACAGCAACATAGCACTCATTCCTTGGATGGCACCTGAAAATTTCCCAGAAATGAGGATACGCACGAGACACACTAAGTTAACAGTACACAAGATATACTCACGTTGCAACTCTTCGGATAAGGACTTGGACTGATAGCTTAGGTTGTGATATACATTTTGCTTGTTATGATGGTGGAAAAGTTTTGGCTTTACTGGAGAATGGAGATGACATAGATATTTAGTTAGGCAAGGAAACTTGGAAAAAAGGTAGAATTGAATATGATGATTGGGTGTATGGAAAGTAGTATGACATTCGATCTTGTGAAGTTTTTGGAAACAATGGGTCGTTGATTCGGTAGATATGGCCATGTACATAATGTTTTCTTTTTTATATTAAATTTCTTCTGATTTATAAAAAAAAATCAAACATGACATAATATCTCATATATATTAATTCAAAAACTAATCAAAGCACATAATTGAATACAATGAAACAATGATCAAATTGCATTAAATAAAAGATCAAAATAAAAATTCCATCCTAAGGTTCATCATACCTAGGCATTAAACAAATTTATTTCATAAAAATAGAAAACATAACCAAAGATTCAAAAGAAGAAGAATTAAATACAAAATAATTCATTGTATCCCTTTTGTCTAATACAATCAACTCAAACTTTGATAGAAATATGTTCTTTATTGATCTCTAGATCAATCTTCAATTCTTTGCCACTCTAAAGTTCAAAATTGTGCTTCAAAATCAAACTCTCCATTTGCCCTTCTTATTTTGTCCTTTTATACTTACAGTGACCATTTCTCCTAAAATTACTTCAAAACTCAACTTTTATGCTGAAACACAGTTTTGAAAACATATATGGGTAGTGGATATGACCGTGTACCAGACTTATATAGGCGTGTCTACCTCAAAACTGGTGAAAATAACATTTTTTAGCTAGTACATAATTATAGAGACTTATACGGTCCCTTTAATCATCTTGCATGTGTCACACACGAGTGTGTACTCCATCAAAACGAGTGTGTCCTTCTAAAATAGCTTCAATTCGTCAATTTTGCCTAACTTCTACTCCTTTTGATTAATGAAGGAAATTAGGACCTAAAAACAAACTAGAAGCAAATTAAGTACCAAAAATAATGTAAAACTTCTAAATAAATAAGAAAAATTCACTAAACATGAGATTAAAAATATAATCTATTAAGCATTTATTATAGGGTAACCAACCTAGATAGAAAGAAGAGCACCACACTCTACATTAACTTCCGTAACACTAAGTGGATCATCATGTTAAATAAAAAATTACAACTCTTAACATTAAGAAAAGTGGAAAACAATATCAATGTCATTTAGTTTGACTAAATTAAAATTATTTTTTATTAGAAAAGTAGCTCAGAGGATAATTAGCATGCCATAAAATTTATTTCCTAAAATTTTCTCTCTAAGATGTCCTTATTGAAGCATTAAACTAATAATAATACAACACAAAATTAGAAAAATTATTGCTATAAGACTTAGTTAATGATGGTTCCTAAAAGTCATACTGTAAATGAGAGAAATACAATGAACCAAGGAATCACCCACTAAAATTACAACTTAAGGGAAAAATTTTGAAAAAAACTTCTTACAATGCTAGGAATTTGGGATTCCATTTATATATAATTGGTTAAGCATTCTTTAATTAAGGGTTTCAAAAAACAATAGGATTAGGAAGATGAACATAAAATAAATATTATCTGTTGATTATCAAGCATAAACACATGAAAAAATATAAACACATGAATAAATCTACATTAAGATTAATCAAAGATAATCAGTAGATATAATATTATTCATAAATAAAATAAAATCAATCCATATAGAGATAACACTAGATTTCCCTCTTATTTAGACATATGAAAAAATCTACCACTAATAAATCAACAAACATAATAAAGAAACAAAAGATATAAAAAAAATATAAAGAGCTCTAGAGTTGAACTCAATACTTCGATGTGATCTCTGAGTTATTGGATAATTTTATTTTTTTCTCTTTGAAAATAACTGCTTCATGCTCCTCTAGAATTTTCTCTCCCCCTTGGCAACTAGCCCTTTATCTAGAATGAAAGAATATAAAATAACTTTTCAAATTAGGGTTTCCCACATCTATTTATAGTTGTTTACATCAAGTGATACAGTCTAAGACACGGTTATGGTCCATACCATAGATCTTTTTGAAATTCAAAATAATAAAGTAAAAAAATAGATTTTCCTATTAGCTTTTTATAGCTTCTTGAATCATCTTAGTAGAAATTTTAATGAGAAAGTTATGACTTCTTTAAAAAGCAATACTTAAGTTATCTTTCAAATCTTTATAAAAAAAGGACTTCACTAATGCATGACCATGCCTTAGATTGTGGATTTCTCTGCTTCCTTTGGTGATAATAAGACATTGTATCTAGCATACCTATGCCCTTAAAACAACAATCTTTTTATTTCTCTTATAATAACCACATGAACTAAGGCATGGTTGTGGGTCAAGCCATATTTCTCTGCAGATATTCTTCAATGTCATATGGGCTCCCTAGGCTATATTTTAGGTCATTTCTCTTCTTGCACCTAACTAATGATAAACATAGGTTAGCACAAGAGTATGAGCTAGGCTATGTTCAACTAATATTTGTGATTTTATCCATATCATTTCTTTCAATTCTCTCTCGTTCTTGCTAAATCTTATCCCAAGTAACATCTTCAACAATTACCTTAAACATAACATAAATCAATCAAACTATGGTAATTTATACGATAATATAGAAAAATAATTAGTAAAATATAGTTACACTCTATGCTCATTAAATACCTTCAAACTTAAGTTTTGTTTTTCCTTAAGAAAATCAATATCAAAAGATATCGGCTAGGTAAGTTAGATTTCAAAGTTTAACAATTAAATCAAAGTGGTCAAGTATTACCATTATTAGTTCAATCAGCTTATAATCAAACACTTAAATCTCTAAACAATATTTCCAACTTATAATTCAATCTTAAACTAACTAAACAATCTTTGAAATTCAGCTCAATTGAAACAAATTCGCCTCATATATGAAGTAGACATAACGAGAGTAAAAAGTCCAAAGTATAAAGTATTTGACAAGTCATAACAAAAATAAACTAAAGAAAATTAGTTGTAGTTTTTTTATGAATTATAACAAGCATGATTGACTTGTTGAAATGTCATCCCAACCTTTTAACGTGAGGATAAATACCTTTGATTACTCAATTACGTTACAATTTTAACTAGCTACTAGTACTACTCATAACTTCGAACTATTATTTAGATGAAAATTAGTGGAGTAAATATAATATTTCTTAAATTTATTCAAATTTTCTTCACATTATTCACCATCAAAATATACTAATCATTTGCTCATGAAACAAAAACTCAAAATTTAAAATGTGTAAAAATTATGCATTTATTATATCATTCAATCTAAGTGTCCTTCTCAAGATATCCCATTAAGTTTCAACTAAACTACTCATCAGTGACCATATCTATTAACCTAATGCATTCAACTTACATCATAATGTCACTTCTAATAAGTTAACTCAAACATCTCAATCTCCTTGGCTAATTTTCCATAATTTTCTTTTACAATTTAAATGCAAGTAGATTAAATGCTTACGTGTAACACCTCATTCTCACGTGACCCGAACCCGACATCGACGGTGATATCCGAGTCCGTATCCTGTGAGGGTGGCGTGCTAAAACACTCGTTCACTAATCAGTACACTTTTTTTAAACCACAAACACATATGCGGAAAACGATACTCATATTGGGCTCACAATTTCAATATACACTATTTTCAATAGCCACTTGGGCCCCTTTCACCAATTCAAAACATCTTGAGTCATTGAGAAATACAAAATGATACAAAAAGTTACGAAAAGTACATTTCAATACAAAAAGAAGGAATGCAATGCAGACGCGAACTGATCCCGATCCCTAATCTTCACTGAAATGCTGTAAGTATACTCTCGTTGGCTTAACGGGGTACCCTTCTGAGTCCTAAAAAAAAATTGCAAATTTTGGGTGAGTTTTGCGAACTCAGTGAGTGACCATCATCGATGGTTCACCCAGCCACATAACACATAAATCAAGCATCTCATTAACAACATATTGCATCACATATATTTGATCAGTCATTTCACATTCACTATCATTTGATCCATGTCATTTGCATCATTGCATTAGCAACCATATTATATCACATACATGTGATCAATCATTTCGCATAATCATATTGTTTCATGTTCCATACACTGTATCATTCATATATTTCTCAGAATCACTCATATAATTCATATGCAATATACATGCGATTCACTTTTCAATTGTTATCTTTATTGTGACCGAGTGCTCGTACTGTCCCATATAGGGCTCATTGATAACTTTCCCATATAGGGCTCATTGATAACTGTCTCATATAGGGCTCATTGATAACTTTCTCATATAGGGCTCATTGAACGTTGAGCCTGGGGCTCTGGATCGCTTTTGAGCTCAAGGCTCTTTTCCAAACGTTGAGCTTGTAGCTCTGATCGGTGGCTACTCTGGTCACAACTGATATTATGTTTCATGCATTCATGCGATGAAATGCATCACTTACACTACATGCATTTATTCACTCATAATCACTAGTCATCGGACTACAGTCCGGCATTCAACCCATAGTTGAGTGTTCAATTAACATTTTGCTTGCAATGCATATGCAGAAATCACTTAGCAATCACTTCAATACACTTAGTTCATCCAATTCACATTCAAGTAGCACTTCAATATTTCAATTCAATGATGACAGTCATCGGACCTCCTGTCCGGCACCCAACATACACAAACACATTCAATCACATTTCAGTAGCTCATTTGTATAAAATGAAACAAAGCAATCAATGAAATGAGACCATCTCGGTCTACTCACAGTACACTCCAGATTAGCATTTGCTTTCAATTTCTGGGAACGCCTGAGTGCGAACTTTTAGCCTGCATAACCCATTTATACAAGATACATATACGTCACAACTAGAACAATCATAGGTGCTTCATAATGCACATGAATGAAATGAAAGAGGTACAATGCATGTTCATGACAATCCCGGGTATCATTCTATCCTTTTCATTGCCAAAAACTTTCTCATAACAACACTCATATTGTCCCAAGTCACAATTTTCGGTCTGTGATTCCCATAAAAATTGGAAAGTGAAGAGGACATAATTTGGTCACACTTTATTCTAGAAAATGTTCCTCTATGTCTTACGATTCTTTTGACACCAAAATCGCTCATTTTGGCTTAGTATATTGGGAGATATACCTCAAACACTTTCAGACC
>JANZLH020000045.1:344630-357264 GCA_026770325.2 Erythroxylum fimbriatum
CCCTTTTTATTCTCATCCTTTCTAACTAACTACCCGCACATGATTCTGGAACCTACTGGAATAATCGGGTCTCAACAGTAAGCAATGAACTCTTATAGTACCCACTAGCCAAGACTGACTCAGACTGTGGTTGCGAATTAAGAGGGGGAGAAATACTTATAGAATGGAAAGAAGTATGAAGGGAATTTAGGAAGATCTAGACAATGCAGCGCAGAGAGAGATGGTTAAGCAATGATGAAGCACCATTCTCCCCTGTAGCAAATATGTGATGATCTACATTTTCATTAACAATCTTATATAACATGGGTTTGTTACAAGTGATCTAATACTAGTGATCTAACAACATGGATCAAGTCACCTAATCGCTATTTTAAGATATGTAGAATTTTATAAACACAATAATGATTGAACAAACAACTTACATAGATTTTGGTCATCAAAGCATGATATATTACCATAGTTCCACTATTATTTCATTAGTGTGGAAAAGTTAAAAAGTAAGTCAAGATCTCTACAAGATCTTTCTGTTATTAGGAGCAAATTCTTATGAATAATTTTTTGTTATGTTTAAACCTCCTTAGTTTATGGCAGTTTGTTGTAATTCAGTTCAGGAAAATCTCCTTGTAATTGGCATGGATTATCACTCCCGCTTCAGGAAAATGAAAGGAAACTCACACTCTTTGTCAGCAAGAGAGGCCTAAGATGCACTACTGGCTGAACCTACAAAAGCATTGAAGATTGTGCATGGTGTCCCAAGCTACAAGGTCCACTCCTTTGGCACTATACCAATACCAATAGGAGAGCTCCTCTACAAGCTCCTACAATAAGTCATCAAATCTGCCATGGCAAGTGAATCTGAAAGAGGCACATCCAACCCAAATTCTAGCCAAATGGCCATGTCTACCTATTCTACCAATGTTTCTGAAAGAAGTTTGATGTCGATTACTTGGCATAAACTTAATGGCCAAAATTTCAGCTTGTGGTCTAAATCAGTGATGATTTTCATGTGTGAGAAAGGAAAGGAAGACTATCTTATAGGTGCTGCAGATCAACCCGGGGAAAACAGCCCTGACTATCAAATCTGGAAGATGGAAAATAATCTAGTAATGTCCTGGGCGCTAAATTCCATGACCAATGGAACTGGTGAAAACTTTATATATTACAGAACAGCAAAAGAAATCTGGGAACCAGCCTATGACACGTTCAAATAAAGACAATACTTTTGCAGTATTCGAAATTAAAAGAATTCTAGGTGAGCTGAGACAAGGTGAGTCATCAGTCACAGAATATTTTGATCAGCTAATTAAATACTGGCAACAACTTGATATGTTAGAGGATGTCTCATGGAGCTGTGCGGAGGATGGCAAACAATACAGGAAGATCCAAGAAAGAGGGAGAGTTTACAAGCTTTTATTGGACTAAAACAGGGACTTGATGAGGTTCTTAGACGGATTCTCAGCACTAAGACTTTGCCAAGCGTTCTCGAACTCTACTCAGGGAGGACAGCCATATCAATCAGGAGAACAGCTAAATAAGTCAGGCAACAATAATTCTTAGAGACGGAACAATTGCCCATGGTGTGATCGTTGCAAGAAGCCAGGGCAAACGAGAGAAACATGGTGGAAAGTACATGGAAAACAAGCAAATTGGCAGCCTTCCTCTTGATCATTTCAAGCAAGTCATGGGAATATTGCAGCAGCAGAAACTCGAAAATCCGAGGAAACCAGTCCATTCAACCAGGAACAAATAGACGCTTTGCAAAAAATGATACAAAGCTCAATCCAAAGTGTACACAATCCTAATGAAAGCAATAAAGCAACTATGGCACAAAGAGGCAAACCCTACACTGCCCTAAGTGCAAAGAAAAACTATATGCAGTGGATTGTTGATTCAAGAGCCTCCGACCACATGACGGGAGATATTACAACATCCAATGAACTAAACCAAACACAAAGGAAACCACTGTTAGAATTGCCGATGGTACATATTCAGAAGTAACCAGCATAGGTTCAGTCACCATATCGGAAGAAATCAAACTAAAATCAGTTCTATTTGTACCTAACTTGAACTAGAATCTGCTGTCAATTAGTAAACTCACAAAGGATCTTAATTGTGTCACTAAGTTCTATTCCACCTTGTGCGAATTTCAGGCTTTAAGCTCAGTAGGAGGATTGGCAATGCTGAAATGACTGCAGGTCTCTATTTCCTAAGAACTGAAGCCTCTGGATGTGTTTCACCAAAAACCTTGTGTGCTGTCTCAACTCAGAATAAAGAAAGAGCTATTCTATGGCATTATAAGTTAGGTCATCCTAGTTTTATGTATTTGAAAAAACTCTTTCCATAGCTGATCAGTAAAAATCCATCTTTCTTTCAATGTGAAGTATGTCAATTATCTAAGCATTCTAGAAGTTCATTTCTTATTCGGTCATACAAGAAATCCCATCCTTTTCAATTGATCCATAGTGATACTTGGGGACCATAAGGTAAAGAAACTTTCAGGGCATCACCTGGCTCTTCTTAATGAAGAGTAGTCAGTCAGACAAATATTTCAGATTTTTCATAAGATGATTGAAAACCAATTTCAAAACAAAGTCCAAATTCTCAAAACTGATAATGCAAGAGAAATCTCTCATTCTATTCTTGGGAAATATCTTAGTGAACACGGTATTATTTCATCTTAATTCTTGTGTTGATACACCACAACAAAATGATGTAGCAGAAAGAAAAAGCAGACACCTATTAGAAGTTACATGTTCACTAATGTTGTCATTTAATTAACCAAATGTCATCTTGCATTCTAAACTTTCAAACTCCATATCAGTCTCTCATCACCACCTATCCCTACGCTCGGTTCATGACAAATTTACCTTTAAAAATTTTTGGTTGTACATCCTTTGTCCATATTCATCACCAAAACCGTAGCAAACTTGATCCTAGATCCATTAAGTGTATTTTCCTAAGATATTCATCAAATCAAAGTGGGTATAAATGTTATTCTCCAGTCACAAAAAGATTCTACAACACTATGGATGTTACATTCTTTGAAGAGCAACCTCTACAGAGGAATATCAGATTTGGTCTATGTATGCCTAGTCTAAAGAGGAATATCAAATCCTACCAGCCTATTGCTCTAAGGAAAGAAAATCGAGCATGTACTTTATATCTGATTGGAAACTTTGTGTCTCATGACAATTTGTCTCCTAAATAAAGGGCATTTACTATTTCTTTGAGTGAAATACAGATTCCTAAAAATATTCAGGAAGCTATAGAACAAACTGGATGGAAGGAAGCAGTTATGGAGGAGGTAAATGCTCTAAAAAAGGAACCAAACTTGGGACTATACAGAACTACCTGCTGGAAAGAAAGTAGATAGTTGCAAGTGGATATTTGCAGTTAAATATAACACAGATGGAAGCATAAATCAATTTAAGAATAGACTAGTTACCAAGGGTTTTACACAATCCTATGGTCTTGATTATGAGCAGACCTTTGCTCCTGTTGCAAAACTCAACTCTATCTGTGTTCTTTTATCCCTTGTAGCAAATCTAGAATGGCCATTGCATCAATTAGACATATAGAACACATTCTTAAATGCTGACCTAGAAGAAGAATACATGGCAGTTCCTCCCGGTCTTGACACACATGAAGGCTTCGAAAAAGTACACAGGCTAAGGAAAACACTGCATGGGCTCAAACTCAAGTATGGTTTGGAAAATAACTCGAGTTGTAAAAAGATGCGGATTCACTTGTGTCAAACAGATCACACTATGTTTATCAAATTCTCTCCTGAAGGAAAGAAAGCAATCATGATAGTTTATGTAGATGATATCATTCTAACAAGTGATCAAATAGAAGAAATCAAGTTTCTGAAAGAAGTTCTAGCTGGAGAATTTGAGATCAAAGAGTTGGGACAACTTAAGTATTTTCTGGCGATGGAAATAGCTCATTCACAACAGGGAATATACCCCAGATCTACTGAAAGAGATAGGTAAGTTAGATTGCAAACCAGCTCTCACTCCTATGGACCCTGCAGTGAAGCACTTGATGGAAGAAGAAGGAGATTTGATAGGTAAAGGGAGATATCAAAGACTAGTGGGAAGACCAATCTACCTCTCACATACCAGACCTGATATAAGTTTTGCTGTAGAATGGTGAGCAGGTACATGAATCAGCCAATGGAGAAAACATTTGGAGGCTATTTTTCACATCCTAAGATACTTGAAACAAAGTCCAAGGAAAGATCTTTTCCTTGGGAAATCTACAGATTGAGGAGAAAATATTTAAACCGATGCAGAATGGGCAGGTTCATTAGCAGATCGTAGATCTACTACAGGGTACTGCACCTATGTCAGGTAATATGATTACATGGAGAAGTGAAAAACAGGCTATAGTTGCAAGGAGTAGCACTGAGGCAGAATTCAGAGCAATGTGTCATGGGATTTGTGAAGGAATTTGGCTTAGGACGATGCTAAACGAACTAAAAATAATTGATCCAATTTCTTTTCTGTTTAAACCTCCTTAGTTAAAGGCAGGTTGTTGCAATTCAGTTTAGGAAAATCTCCTTGTAATCAAGGAGATAATCTTGACTGATCTACGTATATCTTTTAAGAACCGTGAGGGATGCCTTAAGGTTTAGTCATTTGATAAGTTTTAGAAAAAATAAAACTCTCAATAAACTTCTTCAATTAGCATCTACTACTATTGCATTAGCTACTCAATCTAAGCATAAGCTCCTATATATATCCAAAAATTTCCACCCATCGCCCAAAGAAAGACACCATTGAAATTCCTGTTTCCATTTCAAGAAGTCAACCTTGTACAAATAATAGAAAATAGGATAATATATCAAGTATCATGGTATCTCATGTACCTGTGACACCCCCATCAAAAGGAAGCAGCCCAATAGACTTTGGCAATGCTTCTTGTAATCCCATAATCATTGGCTCAAGCATAGTTAACTGCGAAATGCAAAAAGCATAAAATGAGAATAAATACAAATCAAAAGTTCTACATATGAAAACTTGGTGCAAACTTGTATACACCAGTATTTTGAACCAGTTGATACAAGAATGATGATGAAGATGATAAAGTTAAAGTGAGCCAAATATTTGAAAGTAAATCATAGGCAGCATAAAACCAACATTGCAAAAATGCTAAAGGTCAGAAAAACTGCTCAAACACTTTACAATATAGAAAAGAGATATACTTGTTCACTTACAGAGAGACTGAAGTTCATCATCAAAAAATAACAAACATAAGTATATATGAAGAAAATGTTGCATTTGTAATTTCTTCCTTCCAATGATTCAATGCAACATAGAAGGAAAGAGGAAGTTGAGACTGTTGAATTTAATAGAGAAGGAAAGACGAAGCTAAGACAACAGGCTCATCCGATTCTTTAAAATCCAGGTTGCTACCAAAATTGATTACAAAAATAAAGGTTCTCTAGAATCTAACAAAATTTAACGTTCTTATGTTTATCAGTCACACAAACAAGTCTGTGAAGATCATTTGTGCTATGGTCGAATTGCTGAAGCACTTCTGGACGAAGTGGCCCACATTTGATTGTTATTAATCACATGTTTTTTAGAGCAATAATGAAAATTTGAAAGGTTTACAAAGTTGAAGATATTAAAGATGACGTATAGTTAAAAGTTCTCTAACAACCAAATTTAAATGTTCTTCTGTTTACAATCACACAAATAAGTCCGATGAGAAGCACATATATGCTATGGCAAATTGCTGAAACACTTCTGGACCAACTGACCAACATTTGATAATCACTAATCACAAGTCTTCTAGAGCAATGATAAATATTTGAAAGGTTGACAAAATTTGAGATATTAAAGATGACAAGTAGTTAAATCAAAACAAGGATAGTTTAGAGAAGCTTTAATATCTAATAAAACAATCCATTAAAAAAAACTTCCACTTCACAAACTTAAATAAATACTCAATACTAGTGATGAACTAGAAAGTCTCAAGTGAAGTATCACAAAATTGGCATTAATAATGGATCTGATGAAAATTCACAAACTAAAAATAATCATTTGCTATGAAAAATCACATGCAATCAACACAAACTAAAAATGAACGCAAAGGCCATACCTTATTTGATACATGATCTAATAGAGCTCGAATAAGCCAAGGCAATGACCTTGATCCAAGAAGTCTGACAATAGAAAACATGTGGGGCATTCCAAAGAATCCACCAGGAAGACGAGCAAAACTTTGATGTGCAGAATTCAACTCCTACCAGTGACCATCCATTAAGACATGTATAATCAGAGAGCATAGTGGGAAAACAGAGCCATACCATCAATATCACAATGATAAATTAGTCAATCGCGTTGACTGTCACTGCAGAAGTTACTTACCTGAGTACCACAATAGAAGCTAGGCTTGGCATAAGGAACTGATGGCTTTTGAACAGGTGCACGAGGTACTCTCAATGATCGGACAAAACGTTGAGTAGTATTGCAAAGAATGAAGTTTGGCAGGAAATCACTTTGCATCTCAGACCAAATCTAACAGGCACAAATATGTTAGTTTGATTTAAAATTGGAGGTAGAAACTAAAAATCTTAATTCTGATCCCTCAATGGTCACGTTCCTATGCTCATTTGAGAAACAAAAGGGTTAAAATTCACTGTGTTGCTTTTGGATTAATAAATACATGATAGAGAATAGAACTATTGGATTTGTGACAGCAAGGAAAAGGCATTAATGAGAACGAAAGTTATGAAACCTGAGAAGCAAGTCGACTAGAAAAAGACACAAGAGAGATGTTTTCTTGCATCTCATTCAGCATGAGATTGAACAAGTCTATGGACAGATCTCTGGAAAGCAACTTGTGAGCAAGCTTCAAGATATCCAACAGTTTTTCTAGTTCCTGCAAGCAAAGGGAACTATTTAAAGTTTAGAAAAAGAATAAGAAGAACCACTGTTAAATCGTTTAAGCTCAAAAAACCAAAAGTGGTAAATGCATATACTAATAGGGGTTGAAGCTTTACACTTGGTGGAAATAAAATAAAAAGATTATTTAACAATCAATTTCACATGCAGCCTAGCTTCCAAATAAAAAGAAAGATATAAGAAAAGTTTAAGCATGTGAGGCAACAACAAATATAAGAATCAAGAGAATAGGTTTATAGTAAGAAGTCCAATCTAAAAGTTTAAGCTGGTTGGTGAAAAGAAATTTATAAAAACAGACATCAAACTTCATAAATGATTAGTATGAGACTTTTTAAGTCATAAAAAAGAAATAGTGGACCAATTCATTTACCACCACTGCGCAAAGATCTTGAGACTCAAAACGATCAAAAAGAAACTCAAGATTGTCTCTGAAAGCTTTATTCATCCGTTCAGCTATCAAGCTTCTTAGATCAATAGTCCTCCCCAGTAACTGTAGACCATAAGAAAACCAAGGCAGTGAGAGCAGACAAACAATCTGATCCACTGATCTTTTTCCTTTTTTTTTTATTTACAATTTGCAAGGCACATGAGCAACACACAAAGAATGGCAATCTATAGTACCAAAAACAATGAAAGATTTATGGATAAAGTTCTATGTTCAGAAGTAGTGCATATAAACTCATCCCCTACCAAGTTATGTAGTGTCAACTGAAAGATGATTTTGTTCCAATGAAGCCTTACTTGAGGAGATGGTAGTAAGAAAAAAGAACTTTGTAAGTTTTCAAATTTTCATTTAAATCATAGAAAATACTTGGCAAATGCAGACAAAGGTAAAGTATACAAACAATTGCAACTGTATGAACCCTAGAACAAAAGACAATCTTTTTACCTTCACTCTAGTCATCTTAAGCAGTGCACTGAATCTCATAGGCTGGACGGTATATTTCTCCCCGTTGTCCAAGGCGAAGAGGAACGATGGATCTAGCAGTTTGCTGTAGAATTGTAAATATTATTTTTGCATCAAATGCAGATCTTAGATAATAAAGTTAGCACAACACGGTGGCCAAAAGACATACCTTGCAGCCCAGCTCTTGTAATATGTGAAAATTATCTCACAGAGTTTTGAAACAAATAAATCGAAACAACAGTCCACCTACATTAACGATAGTCAAATTTTCCACAGTTAGGCAAACGAATGAACAAGTTGCTACAAAAGTAAAGACTATCCCTTATTTCCAAGAATATAGCTATTATACATAAAATTTAAGTAGATAGCACGTCATCTTTACTTACCCTTTGATTACATGAATGACAAGATTCTGTGATTTAGACATTTCAGTCAAGTAACTTTTTTAGAAAATAAATGACAACTATTAAAAAAGTTTTTGATTTTTAGGCATCACTTAATTAATCTCGAGAAAAATGCTAGCCAAGGTAAAAATGGATTTGCATACACAAAGCTATTGACTGAGCATTGACATTTGACAAGTTCATTAAGATTATCCATGAATCGAGCAAAAGTATGCAGCATAAATGTGCATTTTGTCAATCTTCAAATAAATAAACAAGCTACAGAGAAATTTTACAAATTACACAACGTTGTGTGGAAGAGAAAAAGAAAGAAACTGAGGCTGAGGTTGAGGTTGAGAGGTCAATGGACTAAGGAGACAAATTCAAAGGCCAAGAATTGAATGACGGTGTGCAATGCAGCATCCATTTACCAATGAAAGATCGAAAATTATAAAAGAAAAGGTGTGGATGACCATACAAATTCAAGGAACTAACTACTAAATAAAAAGACACCTCAAGAAGGATATTGTAAAAATAACATGAACCATAAAGAGTAGAATGGAAGGGAAACACAAGATTTAAATGGTTGACCACAAGTGCTACAAAGACCACACGGGTAACAGTAGCATTAACTAAGTTTCACCATCTATTCATAATAATTAAACAATACAATCTAAAATAATACACAGGCTTATAGTATTCTACAATAAGATGCCCAAACTATTCTGGGACAAGATATTTTAGGAAATATTCCTATATACGTACAAAAAATTTCTATACAGGATATGCAACATAATATCAAAACGAAAAATAATACTAAAACATAATACATCTGTAAAATCTTCAACAAATATATTTGGGACTAAGATGGAGACTACTACATGTTTGAAGCTCTACATAAAATTTATGCCTTCCTGCAGGAAATTTCAAAATTTACATTCCTTTTCAAGGCTGAAAATAACATACCTCAGCCTCAATCTCATCATAGAGGAAACGCTGCCTCAGAACAACCAGAGCTTGCTGAGCTGAATCATTATAGATATCAAATGGCATCAGAACACTTTCAAGAAGTCCTGCATTTTGTGACTCAAGCACATGATCCACCAGCATCCATGGAAGAGAGCATTCAATTGGAAACTACACATAGGTCAATAGAAATTTCCCCACAAGTGAGGAAAGCATTCAGTGACCAGCAGAAACAAAAGAGTAAAAATGATCAAAGTTCCAAGTTTATTAATTATCACAAACCACAACAAATAGTAGATATGTGAATCTTATACCCAACAATCAGTAGAAGTACAGAAAGAAAAAACATAAGACACAATTAAGTATTATTTCATGTCTTTTACCTGAATAACACGTGAAGACTCCAAGTAAAACTCCCTAAACCATAAGAAACCTAGATCCGTCAAAGTAGCAATAGTCACTGCAAACATGATTACTCCAATGTTAAGCTTCATCACAGTGATGATTATGTAAGATTTGGCAGAAGACAAAAAAAGAGGTAGCGAGAGACAGAGAGAAAGATATTACATAATTCTAGTACCAAATAAAACCTAATAACAGGGAGGTGACAGGATGATATAGACTCAGGAAAATAGAAGTATCTTGACCATGAATACAGTACTACTGGCCAAGATGGACAGTCAATAGATTTAGGATTAGTTGTTAAAGAACAAGGCACCAATAAGATAACCAGATACCAAAGACTCGGATCCTGTAGAAAACAGGAATAATGAAACTTAGATATTCGGTAAGTGTATTGAGCAGCCACACAATGCAGAAAACCACATGATTGTTACCGAAATGGCACTTGTACTCGAAAAAGATAGGTAGATTGTTAGGAACCTCTAGCTTAATAAGCTAAAGACTAGTATATTATTGATAGTGAACCAGTGATTACACTGCTATTATAAGAGGATCCAAGGATCACCCCCTAACCAGAGCAATGGCTGCTCCTTACACTCACTAACCAGAGCAATGGCTGCTCCTCAGGGAAAGAATATCTTCTTTCTCTGTCACAATATTCTTCTCACTTTCTGAATGACCCTCCTCTCACTCTTCCCCCCTACTTGACTACCCACCAGTACATTCTGTTATTCCCCATCCATGTGCCCCATTCCTAACTACCTTGTGCAGCGTTGTCCACATCATCATTGCCCACATCATTATCATTTCCCACAGCCCCCTCTCTTTTTCGTCTTGCCATATCCTAGGTTTGTTGACAGTATTAATCCTAACACTGTGTGTTGGATTAGTGGTGAAAATTGTGATATTGATTGTTTTTACTTTGCTTATCCTTAAAATTTCAAACTTTGATTTGATCAGCTTTGAGAAATATGTAGGAATTTCTTCTGATTTGGCTGCAGTGTGAGGTTTCTTCATTTAGGCCAAGCTCATATGTTATGCATAAATTTTTCTGGTAGTGTATGTTTGAATTGTTTCTAGCATTTGTGAAGTGTGTCATTCCCTGTGGTATAGGTGTGTGTATCGCATATGCAAATACTATAAGGAGATCCAGACTTTGGAGGAAGTAGAGAAGAGGTACAAGGAACAGTGATTGGTCTATTTGATCTTATATTCTTAAGTAGTTCTAGCTTCAAAACTTTGATGTACTTTCTGCGATAAAATTGAGTGATCAGAGATATGGGTTGGATGCACCGCGAGTGCCACGCTTGTGTTCATAGTTATGTATACCTAATTACTCTTCTATGCTTTTCCTCCTTTCATAAAACATAAACATGAGTTTGGCACAATATTATGAATACAGGTGGACTTGGTATTAAGTTTGCTTTTAGTATAGTATGGTAGTAATATTGGTTAATATGGTAGTAATTTTTTGAAATTATAAAATAGTTTATGAATTTTATAAAATTGCAAAATAATCCTTTAATTTAATGTGCTATGTGATTTTTTACATCAATCATGTTTAAAAAATCATAATAATATAAATTTGAAATAATAATTATCTTTTTATTTTTATTAATATTACACTTCACATATTGTATATAAAAATAATAATTACAATTAATATAAGAAAAATATTTTTTAATTGATATACAAAAATAAAACTAAATAATACAAAATATTTAAAATATTACAATTTATATCCTATAATTAAAGATAATTATATCAAAACATTAGTAAGAATAATGTAGGGCTATAAATGTTACAATAAGAATTCGTGTAGAGAAATGTTGAGAAATAAAGTAGAAGGGAAACTTGAAAAGCACTTGAAGTTAAAAGTTTTATATTTATATTGTATAAATAAAATTTAACATATACAACAAATGCAAACAAAATAAAAAATGGAAAAAAAAGAAAAACATAAAACTTCATTTGGTGGTATATTTGTTCAAATTGCACTTGATTTTTATCTAGTGTAAAATTTTAAAGAAGAGTTTTATTACCATCTTATTCAAATTTATTTCACCAAAAGATACATAAGTACTTTCTCAGCTAATATTAACTTTTAAGCCATTTTCGTCTATGAAACTTAGTTTCTTAAAATCCCAATTTGTTAAAAGATAAAAATAATCAAGACAAATTAGATATACACGATTACTTGTTATATTAATAGTCTTAATAAACAAATAAAAATTAATTATTAAGAATTTAGAAGAAATTATGTTCAACTTAATAATACATATTTTATCAAAACTTTAAGTTGTATCAAACAAAGTCTAAATCGTTCAATTTTTTATGTTTCAATCTATTTCTTTTTTAGAATAGATGAATTTAAATATATTTTGATTTCTTTCACACCGATTGTGCTCACAAATTGACTTAAAATTCAAATTGCAATTTTTTATAATTCAGGACCATCACTTCCAAATTAGTCACATCGAGCAACTCTAAGATAACAAAAGTAATTTTCTAAATAAAATAAAGTGATGATTAATTTTAAACAAGTAACAAAAGTGAAGAAGTTTGTCTTTTTGATGAATTGTAATGGGTATCTCAAAATCACTGCACGCTTCCATTTGTGAGTTAAAGAAATCTCGCATCATCTTATTTAAAATAATTGTTGTGATAATTAATAACATTTACTTATTAACTTCATCCTTTTTATAAATCCTGGTCTAAAATAAACATCAAGATTAAAAAATGCCCCAATAGCAAACAATGGAAAGTAAAGTTGTTTTTCTCATCTGTCATTAATGATTGTAAGATAAGGTGTATATACGGAAGACCTAACTTTCAAGTTGGTTTTGATTACTTTCTTTGCCCTCTCTATGTCATCCTAAAAATAAATCATTATTGTCTTTTTATCACTATCATTCAAACAAAGTATTCTCACTAAAGGTTTATAAACTTTGACGACAAATTGATATTGATGTAGCGCCCCCTTATCGTAGAGTACCCACCGGAACGCCCGTAGGTCATTCCAGTACATATCCTACGATAAGAGAACACTACTGACAAACACC
>JANZLH020000045.1:376922-388158 GCA_026770325.2 Erythroxylum fimbriatum
TGAAATATAATACATTTCAATTTAAGTTACTAACCTTTTGCTTAAAAAATAAGAAGTAATATATATCACAAAATATTGCATTATTTTTTTATTTTTATATAGAACTAAATTATTAAATATAAAAAATTGAAAGATCAATATTAAATTACCTAAAAGGCTTGAAGAAAAAGGACAAAATCGATATTAAACGAACAAAATTTCATCTTATTGCTTGAAAAGCTTCTACGGAGAAACTTATCCAAAAATAAGCTGATTGGGTTGGTTAACCCTAATAATTTTTTTATAAAGTCAACAAGTTAAAATAGATTAATCAGCACGGTTATCATCTGTTTACTGTTTTCCCAGTTCATTACACGTCGCATCCGCGTCCTAGTTTTCGTGTATATTTTCCTGATGCTCAAGTGCAAACACAATCCCAGATTTTGATGCCTTAAGGCGCAACGACATTCCGGGTGTGGCGTAACGATCTGGACACTGCCTAGAGTGAGATTTGATGACATAAACCTGTCGGTGAAAATGTGAACCACTTGCATCTGTACAAAAAGACTCCACGAAGCTTCACGGTTTGTAACTTACAATTTGAGTGCACAGAAGCAATTCATGAATTTGCAGTTGCAGCTATGATGATGTCTCGTCAACAGTGTTGTCGGACTCTTGTCTAGCAGAAATCACCCGGTCCAGGGTTTGGTCTGGGACTGTTATTCCGGTAGTCTCCAGGTCTGCAACTATTGCAATTGCAGCATCTAATTCCCCAAGGTCGAGACACAAAGAGATTACTTCATCATACAGAGGACTGCAGTGAAAGACACTAATTAGTTTACATAAGCGAATACTTCGAAACACCACTAGTTTATAGCAAACTCAAGTTTCAGTTTACAACAAGCTTCTACAATTACAATATTAGGTGGGAGCTCACTCGACGGCCTTTTTTATTTTAGCATATAAGCTACAGAACCTTACCTCCCATATTTATAGCCTAGGCTATGTGTGGTCTGCAATATCTTCAAAAAGGTTGAAGGCATAGGGGCCCTTATAGCAGCACGCAGTATCATGGCACAATCACCGATTGTAGGTGTTCCCCCCAAATCTATGACCTGAAACACAATTTAGAGTATCCTTGAGCCTGTATGTGACAACAGAAACCATAACCCCAGCATACAATATTAAATTCACCATGTGTGAAAAGGTCCATACCAACCACAAGTTAGTACACAACGGGAAAGCATTATCGAGTTCACAAGCCTGAAAACAAACAAGAAAGGTATAGCAACTTGCCTTCAGCAATACTTTAATTGCCAAATCAACTTCCCATTCTTGTGACCATCTCTGCGGGCACCTGTTCTTTAGTTCTTTCTCCCATGTCCAGCCCCAAACATCAGCTATCGTATACATATCATCTACATCAAAAACTTTCCTTTCTCTCAGCTCCTTAAATGCCTCAATTAAATCTTCAGGAAACCAGTCATCGTCGTCATCATCCTAAATATCCATACACATAACGTCGATGTCATTGTTATCGCCATTAAGTGAACCAGATTGCCCAATAATTTTTTGTTTAAACTTGTAACTAAACCAAGCTTTGTATGTGGCATTCACAAATTTTTTTGTTAAGAAAAAGATTACTAGGATATGACGTGTTTTCGGCTTCTATTGATAAGAAAGCCTAGAGTATATAACATAACAAAGTAAGATGACTCAACTAGGAATCAATTGACGAAAATGATATGAGATAAATTCCCATATATTGACGAAAATGATATGAGATAAATTCCCATACCTCCACTGATACTCGGGCAGCTCTCCTTCTTGATCTTTTGGATCTCCTAGCTGTTTGATCAGAATCTTTCAACAATTGAACTCCAATCATTTGAAGAGGTTTCTTAGCCTCCACTTCTTTGGCCTTAACTACTTCTCCATCTGGGCTCTCAGTTGGTTCTGGTTCCACTTCTTCCTCTTCATCAGCTTCCTCATCTTCAGCCTCTTTCCCAGTATCATCTTCATCATCGACATCATCTGCCACATCCACAACTTCTAATTTACCTGCATCCATGGGCTTGACACGGTCACCATTCAAGCCCTCCCCAAGAAAGCGGCGCTTCCAAAACTCTGTATTTCCTTCTTGCAACTTTATCCTTGAAATTAGTTCATCCAATTCTTCATCAACCTACGAAACAGACAGCATGTAGTTTGGGACATCATAAAGTGAATCAGTACAAGAACTCCAGGTACAAGTATTTCAGAACATAAATATGTCTTGCTGTTCATGTAAGGTTGTACATGCGCATGCTCACACGCATGTGGACGTGTATTTGAAAGAGAAATAATTATCCAAAGTAAAAGGAAAGCGAGAGTGAGAGAGAGATAGAGAGACCTCTTCTTCCTCCTCCTCCACAGGAGGAACCCATAGGGGTCGACCACGAGAACGGTTGATTCTCCTAGCTTTCTGTACACGTTGGTAAAGAATATTTCTAGTTCCATCAGTAGGTAAATCTTGAGCTTCCAGTTCTTCCCTCAATTCAGAAACTGTCATTTTACTAGCTGCCTTAGGTTTTAGAACATTCTGACCAGGACCCTTGATAATTTTTTTCAATCTTTCCTCTACGCTAAGATAATCAGACTCGGATACATCTCCCAAAATCGAAATGCCTTCATTTTGTAAGATCCTCAGAACTTTTCGATGATATTTCTTCCATTCTTCGAGACATCTTTGCTTGAAAGACGTCTCTATGGGATTCGAATATATGAATCCAGCAGCATCAGGATCTAAAGGGGTTTTCCCCCTTCGAGGTACCCACCGCTTGCGCTCACCAGTAAGCCCACCCTCTGTAACGTACCTGATTTATGTTACGGAGATAGATGGCTGAGATAAAATTTAAAATTCTGCAGTGCAGAATTTTCTAACAAATTATCTGAAAGATAAGAGCTTTAAACTTTTATAATGTGCTGAAAACAAGAAGCAAATTTTCAAGAATTGCAGTGCCAGATCTTGTTCAAAGTATGCTACTGTCAAATAGTAAAGAAATTAATAACGAAAATAAAGCAACTGTTTTATATAAATCAATACCAAGGCATACCTAGCAATGTAATCAATTTCATATCCAAGTTCAGCTTCCTCCTGTAGAGGTTCAATCCATGAGCTAACTAATGTTCGATACTTTCTGCTCAATATCATCGCTCGAGGTGGAATTGGTTGGCCATCTTTGGCCATAGCTTCTAAAGCATCTAGCAGCTCAACAATCCTTCCTGATTCAAGCATAATTTGCAGCTCGTAAACATTGTCTTATAGAGGAGAAATCCAAATATCGGCAACATACTAACAGTAAAATTCATAATGTGTTGTGAGAATGAACAGATGCATTCCACAATGATAATTGGGAGGGACAAGAAATGGAAGTGAAGATAGCAAAAAGAAACACTTATAAAACTAGCTGAAGTTTAAGTAACAAGTGCATCCAGAATTCTGGAGTTAATAAACGAAAAGAACTTTTAAATGATCTTCTGGTAAAAATCCATAGCAAAACTTTGGAATTAACAAAAGCAAATGCCTCTTAATATCCATTTGCTTTAGCTGGAAACTCAGGAGTTCAGAAGAACCTTTTGATAGAAATTTAATATAACACCGGGAAACTTGTCTTCAATATGCATAACCAATGAGTGGAAAATTAACACAGCATGAGTATATCCTGAAAGAAAAACAGGATAACAACACATTCGTCGTGCAGATATTCATCGAAAGCAAATAAACACAAAAGGCAAACATGTAGGGATTCAGGAACTAGATTTCAGAACAGCAAACCAAATTTTCTTCTTTGTTTGTAACATAAAGGGCGGATTAACATAGACATCTCTATTATAAGCTACTTGAATAGTTTCATACACATTGCATTTATAAACTGAAAGGAAAATCGTTAAATCTTAACATAGCTGTGCAACCTTTTCTCTTTGGTAGGACATATTTCAAATAAGGGCATACTCAAGTATGAAATCAGATTAAACAGAAAACAAATAAAGCATTCAAGGATATGTGAAAAAACAGAACAAATAAGATTAAAGAAGACAAGTAGAAGATCGTTGGACTTCCATCCACAACAATTTGATAACCTTCAACCTTTAAGTAGATTAGTAGTTCATTGCATAAGACGCCACTACTACACCATCTTAAGATGAATCAAAGCATGTGCTACACTTATATTCAAACATATACATACATTCATACCTTCTCTACATAAAGCCCGTAGATATAAGGAAAGCGGATCACCGTAGTTCCCTTCACAATGTAAAAGTTTAGTTCCCCCATCAAAGTTCTTAAGTGCCCGGAAATGCCTTATAGCTTCATTTATCACACGGTACTTAGTAAAGCATTCCACCAACAGCCTGAACAAGCACAAAATATGTCATGTAACACAACCAAGAAGAAAAGAAAGAAGGTGTAATATTATGAAAATACTACCTAAATTCATAGTTGTGTCAAACAAAGTGAGTTTCAAGACTATATTAGATCAAAGAATTCAAAAGGCTTAAAGAAAGAATTGAAGTTCAAAAGGTAAATTGTGTCAACTATTCGACCTCTTATATTTCTCAAGATTTTCAAATAAATCTTCATCTTTAGTAGGTTGTAAATTAGGGAACATTGAAACACGACATAGCTTAGGCCTAACTTTTTGGTCTCAGTTAATAGATCAAGTATATACTTCCTTTGAGACAAGAAAATGTTTTTCTTACTTCTTGTCAACTCCCAAAGAATACTTTAAAAAAATCTTTTGTGTGAAACTGACTGTGACAAAAGGACTTCAAAGATGAAATGCCCATAATATCACTTCTAGTAATGACAGTATCATCCACATCACAACAAGTAAAATGATACCAGATGCTGAATGTTTATAGAAAATCAAGTGGCGAATATACTCATATTCATGCCAAAAATTTCCACTGGCTAACTAAACTTTTTAAACCAAGTACGGGGACTATGTTTTAGATCATTCAAGGACTTTCAAAGATGACAAACTTTCCCATACTCCCACTAAGCAACAAACTCAAATGGTACACTTCCCCCTGAAGGTCACCATGTACGAAGGCATTTTTGATGTCTAAATGATGTACAAGCTAATCATGAGTAGTTGTCATAGAAATAAATAAATAAATAGAGGTCAATTTTGCAACAAAACCGAGAGTATCAAAATAATTCACACCATAAGTTTGAGCATAGCCTTTTGACACAAGTGATGTTTTAAGTCAAGCATGGATAAATCAGGGTTGATTTGACTACAAACAATTTTTGGGGAAGTGAAGGAATCAAGCGAGGCAACAAAAGAACAAGAAGACAAAGACAAATGATCATAAGAAGCAAAATAATTAATAGGATAAGTACACTAAGGTTTAACTATACAAAGAATAATTGAGAGATCAGGGTCATCAAATATTGGATCAGATATCAAATAAGGGACAGGTACCACACTTGTATCAAGAAGATCAATCATCTATAATAGACCATGTGAATCGGCAGTTGTGGTCGCATATAAGTATCATGTGTAGGGTAACGTCAGTGGTCTGATATAAGATCTTATAAACTAACAAATCATCATCCTCCTTGTCAGAAATAGAAATATGAAAGAAAGGAATGTGTTCCAAAAAAGTAAAATCAGCTGACAAAAAACATTGTTAAGATTAGGATAGTAACACTGATACCCCTTATGTAGACAATAGTACCCCAGGAGAATATATTTTAAAGATTTGGGATCTAATTGTGACTTGAGCATGCACATCACGAATAAAACGAATAACACCAAATATTTATGGCCTAATAATGAACAACAGGTAGAAAAAAGAATATTATAAGTAATCTCACCACGAAGAACAAATGAAAGTATGTGGTTGATCAAAAAAGGTGTGGAGACTGCATCAACCCAAAATTGTTTGAGAACATGGATTTGGAATAAGAGTGCTATGTTGATTTTGAGATGTAAATTTTTTCTTTCAGCTACACAGTTTTGAAATGATCTGTCAACACATGAAGATTGTTGAAGAATAGCATTCTGGATCATATAAGTTTGGAATGAAGACTACCCTTCTAGAAGAATGCTATTGTAGAATCCCTTTCTTTTGCAAGCCCAAGCATCTTTTCCATAACCCCACCCTAAAATACAAAATTGGCGTAAGAAATTGCAAGAAAGTTCAATTCTTTTGTAATCCTTTTAATGGATAAGAGATTGGTAGACAATTTGGGAACATGTAGCACAATTTTCAGAAGAAGATTAGTAACTAAAGGAATTGTTCCTTGACCTATAATAGTAGTAAAGGAGCCAAGTAGGTTCAAGATAGAGGACAAGGAAGTAATGGACTAGGATTAACAACACTAGAACCAATAATAAAGAAAGTAGATCTATCAACTAAAGTAATATAAGAGGCAGATGAGTGTCTCTGGAATTTAGAGAAACATTAGAATTACCTATCATGTAAGGAGTCAATAACCTATCGCGAGGAAGAGGAAAGACGCGTGTTAGCAATAGCAATGATAAGGTGAAATAAACTTTTTAATACTTCTTGGTACTGGGTTAATTCAGCAAATTCATCTGCAAAAACTATAATTGTCTTCTTAGTGGATGAGCTAGGCGTAGTAGTAGCTACAATATGCAAAATGAGATTTACGAGTTTTATTTTGTAACTTCCAACACATGCATCTGCTATGAACCAACTCATGACAATATTGACAAATAATTCATGCACCCTAATTTCTATTACCCCAATTGTATGTCTCTTATCTATTATTATTCATATAAGATGACTTCGTAGTCCCAAATTCATTATTTCGACTAACAAAAGCACCAAGAATCTTGAGTATTGGGAGCAATAAATGCATTGACATCTATGTGAAGTATACGAGTAAAGACCTTATGCAAGTAGGAAATTTCAACTCTTGAGAGAATTTGAGACTTAGCAATCTCAAACTAATGATTAAGATCATCCAAAAAGATCATTACTGACATTTACTCCCACTGAGCTTGCTGAGCTTTGGCAAAAGGACTAAAAGATAGCAAGAAATTAAATTCTTCATAGGTCTTTTTGAAATTCATAAAATATGCTTGAAGAGACTGATCTTATTGTTCAACATGATAAAAACCCTTACACCCTTCGAAAATATAGGAAATATTTCCTTTTTCATAATACAAAAATTCTAAGAATTCCATCAAATTCTTTGACATACAATCGTTAATCAAATTGGCGTCCTTGTTGTCAATAAAATTCTAATTTGTAAGAATAATTGAGCATCATCTTGCAGATATTCCCTGCGATTAAGGTTTGATGGTGGATCATCAATAATGTGGTCTTTAGAAATGCTCTTAAGGTAAATTCGAATTGTCTTACACCAATCCATATAATTGATGAGACTAGTCAACTTAAATCATGTGATCTTACATATCACATGAATGACATTAGTCACAGTCAAATTTTTTATTCATCATTCATATAGAGACAAGGCATGCCTGTCAAGGTGTTGAGGAAAGTAGACAAACAGTTGTCGCAGGAGAGGCAATGTCGAAGAAGTCGATTGTAGGCATAGCTCCGTGGCACTCACAACCACGTGCCAACAAGTGGGTGAGGAGATAGAATTTTCAAGCGACGCATAAGGTTTTACACACAAGGCTTTCGATAATTAGTCTTCGAGAAGAGGCTGGTTGGTTGTCGATGCTCCTAGTTCTGCTGACGAGGAGAGTAAATGGTCATTTGGAACGGATGAACCCCAAAAAATTTTAAACTTACACTCACTAGACAAAACTAAAGCAGAAGAAGAAAAAGTATACCCCACCTCTATCAATGGGTAAAATGGAAGTTAAAAAGAATCAAATAGCCAAAATTGGCTCTAATACAATGTAAACTATCTAGTGAAATATTTTTGTATTCATAAGAGTATAGCTCCAAATATATACTAGCTAATCAACAACTAGTTGGGTAATAAGATCTTCATAATCAAGCCTTAAGATATTCTAACAATTACACAATCTTTACAATATGTAATAAACTACATGCAATTCAAGTCATCACAAATACACAGTAGCAACATAGTAAAAAAAATTTGTAATGCTTAATCACAGGTTTTTCCTTTCCTAACCTACAAAGTAATACACTTGAAAGAACTCAAGAAGTGACCAAATGTCATTTATCCAACTTCCAAGTATTTCAAACAAATAATGAACATCATAAGATACCAACAATGAGACAATAAGTATTGCATATTTTAACGTTAATATATAACCCAATCTCTAAGGCCTACCAATAACTTAGGATTTTGAATCTTATGATTTTCCCACAACATATATCTTAGCAAAAATGTCAATACATCAAATGAACAATTTTCCTTGATTGAGAAATTGTCTTATAATAGGACATTAAATGTACCAAATAATCAACTGATAAGTTTAGCATCAAACTTGACAGATGTCATAAATAAATTTGTTTAAGATTTTCTACTATGTTCAAGGAATTCCAACTTACGCGTAAGTTCTAACATCTGGCTGCAATCGTTTGTGATCTTCAACCATCATCCCAAGCAACTCAGCAACATCTTGCACCCTACATTTCATGTCAACATCACAAGATTATGAATCTAAATAAATCCCAATTGAGACTACAGAAAAGTTAAGATTAACCAAACCTCCAAACAACAGTCTCTTCTACGAATGTTAGGATAAGCTAAACTATAATGCCAAGAAGAAAAAAAAAGTGAACAAGAATCTAAAGCATTGAATTTGGTTAATAGCTCGATAGGAATTATACCTCAAGATGAAAATGCAAATCAATATCAAGAATAAAACTCAAAGAAAAAAATGGAATTGGCTTACAGAACATGGAATGCCATCATTGTTCATAAGATGACAGAATAATATAGGTATAGACATGGCCATTTATTGATGCATGGGAAAATCTACCTGTCGTAGGATTCAGCTCTTGTATAAGCTTGGATCACCCAATTGTATGTCTCAGTATTGGGTTTCATATAGTCTGTCATGCAAAAACAGTTTTCAGAATCAAAGAAACTTCCAAATAATGAATACAAAAAAAAGTGGTTCAGATTCAACAATCATAAAACCACTGTAGCAAATTACTGAATGTGTAATTGATAAGCAGTAAGCAGCTCATAATGTTTGGCTGAGTCGGACACTGTTACAGCAACCTATTAGACATTTAGACTACTGTTTCACAGAACAGGATGATGAACTTCTCATAAATTAGCATAATGATTATGTAACCACCATAAAATGATTTCAGGAAAATATAAGTACAAGCAAACAACTAATTGATGAGGCTCATGTCATTCCCCATGGCATTGGCAAACGTCATTATGTTTGGTCCTGCCATATTTTAGATCATATGACTCATTTTTAGAATAGATACTACAATAGGTTCAACATCCACAAGGCAAGCCTCAACTGTAGACCTACTTAGGCTGCTTCATAGAAGCTATCCCTATTCCACAAAGGAAATAGCTTCTTCAGATATGCTATGCGATGAGCTAAAAAGGAATAACCTAATCCCACAAAGAACCAGAGTTTATGAGTGTTGAACCTTCTCCTCCATATTCCATGTTCTCAAATGTAGCAAAAGCTATTTCAGGTATTCCGCAAGTAGCCTAAATAAAGAAATATAAAGTGAGTTTGGTGTAGGAATGACAAGAGCAAAACTACGCAAATCTATCAAAGAAGCAGCTACAAACAATGCGGGCAAGATGCAGTACTCGTAATAGGATCTATATGCAGCAGTTGAAGTCACATGTTAGATTTTCATATAGGGATACAAACCAGACATAAATTTGCAGGTTCAAGTAACAGCAAAGATGAGTTAAAATGCCATGTAAAGAAGTTACAAGGCTCACCTGCACACTAAGAAGACAGTTGAAATGAAAGGTTGTAGCCATACGGCCGGCTGCTTCCATTTCATACGCAATTTCAAGTGCATTGGAATGATCTCCAACTTTGCAGTCCGCTTCAATTAAAAGATCATAAAGTTCGTCAGTAGCCCTCAGCCCGCCTTTAGCACCCTTCAAGAACACATTATTTGCATCCTCCAAGTAATTTTGCTTAACAAGCACCTCTGAGGCAAGTTGTACAACAATACACAGACTATATCAACCAATTTTTTATTATTTTCACCAATCAGAAATTTAGGAAAAGTCCAGCTCATTGTTTTTTGGTTACCAACAAGGACAATCCAAGCTTGGCGGATATCGTAATTCAACTTCTCCATTGCAGCGAGAATCTCGAAACCTCTAATGGCATGGCCTTTGGATCCAAACAAGCGAATTAGCACAATGAACGTCTCGTGGAGAGGCATAAGACCTGCACTCAACTCTCTTCTCAACGACTGCATCTGTATGCGCACATACAGCAATACATACATTGCTTTAAAAGCGTTGAACTTTTTCTTAAAATGTTAAAACAAAATAGGTGGAGTCGTACCGCGCCTTCATGATCACCGGTGAGAGCGTGAGCGACCACAAGGCCGTGGAAGGAGCGAGGACCGGGGGTCAATCCGGCGGCGATCATATCGTACATAACCTCGGACACACCCTCGGAATCTCGATTTCTGGTTCGCTCCATGAGTTCCTCCATGAAGCTGAAGCGGAGGCTTTTCTCAAGAGCGGAGATGGAGTCATCATCGGCCTTCTTCCGTTGAAAAAGCTGTTTTCTTCTTCTGGACTTCTTTTTTGTCGAAAGAGTGGCGGCGCTGGCTACGGCGCTGCAGGAGGAGGAGAAGGAAGAGAAGTAGGAAGAGTTTGGGTTGAAGAGCAGACGAGAACAGGAGGGAAAGAGTAAGGACATTTGCATTCTTGGATAAGAGAAGAGAAAGCAGCCTGGTTATCGACATTATTACTAATGTGATGCTCACGTGAGCTCACACGTGCCTATGCTTTTATCTGTTTTAGAAATTTCATCTAATTGTTACGCATAAGTATTAAATTGAATTTTGGTACGGTATTATACCAATATTTGTTAATATCGGGTCCATTTTGGGTTATTTTTAAATTTATATAATTATTTTTGATTTTTTTTAAAAATTGCAAAATAGTTAATTGTGTTGTAATACATGCATGTACGGTGTGGATGACTAGGTACATGATATACTATTTATGTACTTCATTTAATTATGTAGACTTATCCCCTCCCCTCACTTAATCTCTTCATGTACTTACGTTATTACTTAGGCTTTTCCCATTCTCTCATTGAATGATGTACATGTACAA
>JANZLH020000045.1:427438-438940 GCA_026770325.2 Erythroxylum fimbriatum
AATTAATTTCTAAAATCCACACAAGCTCTAATTAAATAATCCCCCATTTCATATTTCTTAACATAAGCAATTAAAAAAATCCTCAATTTTTTTTTCCAACCAAAATTAAAATTATCAAACTAAAACCTCAAAATAAAATTAAACAACTTATTTACCAAAGGAAAGGAATCGGGGCCCAACAGATACCATTTAACAACTGAATATCTCAGTATTATTCCACAAACAATGTATAAGTACGTAGTCACTACATAACTTCGTTTGACCCATTGATCTTAGTTTCCCAAGACGAGTGTCCATTTTGAGGTTACTACATAATTAGGCTCAAACACATCCCTTCAACATGCTCTGAAACTAGTTTCCTACTCAAAGCTTTTGCAAACGGATCCACTATTTTTCTCTCTGACTTGACATAGTCTAGAGAAATTGCATCATGTCTAATTAAAGTACAAAAAATTTTATGTCTCAATTTGATGTCTACTTTTGCCATTATATGCTTTGTTCTTAGCAACATAAATGACAGCCTACGAATCACAATGAAGGAACATAGAAGGAACTGGTTTTTCCTAAAGCAGGATATCTGCTAAGAGATTCCTTAGTCGCTCAGCTTCCTGTCCTGCTAATTTCAAAGCCATAAACTCAGCCTCTATTGTTAATATTGCAATACACATTAGCTTGGAAGATTTCTAAGATATAATAACTCCTGCTAAGGTAAAAATATAACCACTAGTAATATGAATATCATCACTCTCCATAACCCAGGTAGCATCAGAATACCCCTTCAATACAGGAGGATGACCACCAAAAGATAATTCAAAATGCATAGTACCTTTTAAATATCTCAACAAATGAATCAATGCATTCCAATTCTCTTGACTAAGATTATGAGTATAACTACTAAGTCTACTCACATAGTATGCAATATCAAGACGAGAATAGTTCATCAAGTACATCATGCTACCAAGAATTTTAACATACTCAACTTGGCTTACACTACCACCAAAATTTTTATTTAAGGCAACACTAACATCATAGGGAGTCTTGACTGAATCAACATCATAGTAACCAAATTTCTTCAAAATTTTCTCAATATAATGAGTTTGATTCAACCTAAAACTAGAGTCAACCCTATCAACTTTAAATTCCAAAATAAAGTCCATAGGTCCAAGATCTTTCATATCAAGGGAGACTTTATCAAACTCTTGGTAGTATGAATAACAGATAAGTTAGTACCAAAAATAACCATACATTCTATATAAAGAGTTATGATCACACAACCATTGGCATCGGATTTCATATTAATGCAAGAATCAACATCACAAGAGGTGAAACCATGTTTGAAAATCTCACTTTCAAATTCTCACGCCACTAGTTAGGAGCTTGTTTAAGTCCATACAAAGACTTAACCAACTTACACACCTTTTGTTCTTGACCAGGCACTCCAAACCCCTCGAGTTGGACCATATAAATTTCCTCATCTAGATCACCATTTAAAAGAGTTTACTTAATATCCATTTGGTGCGCATGAAGCTTAAATATTGAGGCAATAGCAAACAACATCCTTCTATATGCAATTTTAGTAAGAGGAGAGTAAGTATTAAAAAAGTATAATCCTTCCTTTTATTTAAAGCCTTTAATCACAAGTCTTAAATTGAACCTCTCAATGGTTCCTTCAAGTCTCAATTTCTTTTTAAAAATCCACTTACACTCCAAAGGCTTACACTCTTTAGGTAAATCAACTAAAATCCACATATCTCATTGCTTCCTCGTAAGTTTTAAGATCTTTTTCAATAATATAAGTCATCACAAAATTGTCATCTATCTTCTCAGGATTTTTCACCACAAAGAAAGTAATAAAGTCATAACCAAAACTAGTGGGTACTCTAGATCGTTTACTTCTCCTTTTTAATATTTTCCTCTTCCTTTATGTCATCATTAGTAGAAGAACTAGGGACATACTATCTAGGAACTTGCACAATCACTTTCATAGGAATTATATCCTCAAAGAACACTACATCTCTTGACTCCATAATTGGTCCATAAGTGTTCAATCTCTCTTCCTATACCACAAATCTATAGGCAACAATATTAGAGGCATATCTCACAAAAATTGAATCAATGGTCTTTGGCCCAATTTTCTTCCTTTTATGTTCAGGTAGAGCAACCTTAGCAAGACACTCCCACACTTTCAAAAAATGCAAGTTAGGTGGATAACCTTTCCAAATTTCATAAGGAGTTTGATCTAGTTTCTAATGAGAGACTCTATTTAAAACATAACAAGATGAAAGAATAGCTTTCCCCCATATAAAATTTGGTAATCCTGAGGAAATCAACATTTCATTCATTATGTCCTTGAGTGTTTAATTTTTACTCTCAGCTATTCCATTTTGTCCAGGTGTATAAGGGTTTGAAAGCTTATGAATAATCCCAACCTTTCCACAATAATTAACAAGGAAATCAGTACTATACTCACCACCTTGATCAGACCTTAATCTCTTAATTTTCCTTTCTAATTAGTTCTCAACCTCAGCTTTACATTTTATAAACACTTCCTCTGCATCACTTTTATTTTTCAATAAGTAAACCTTAGTAAATTGAGAACAATCATCCACAAAAGTAATATAATATCTCATGCCTCCTTTAATTACATTATTATTAAAATCACCCAAATTTGTGAGCACCAAATCCAATAATTGTGACTCTCTCTAGGTCACTGACTTAAAAGGTTTCTTAGAGTGTTTAGCCTCAACACAAATTTGACATTTTTTTCATTTCATTAGCGATCTAGTTGGGTAATAAGTTTAAGCTTTGCATCCTCGTAATTGACCTCACATTCACATTCCCAAGTCTAGAGTGTCATAGGCCTAGAGAGTCAACAATATAAGCACAATAAGTAGATGCATTCATTTCAACGTCAAGTATAAATAAACCCCCATTACAAAATCCTTTACCAAGAAAGTTCTCATTCTTAGTAAGAACTAGCTTATCAATTTCAAAAGTAACTTTGGCGCCATCTTTATTAAGTAATGATTCAGAAATCAAGTTTCTACGAACATAAGGAACAAATAAAACATTTTCTAACGCTAACACTTTTCCATAAGTGAGTTTGAGAGTGACCTTCCCAACTCCTTGGACAGGAACTCTACTAGAGTTGCCCATGTATACGAATTCACCATCAACAGCATCATTCAGCTCCTTAAACAAGTCCTTCTTGGTGCAGATGTGGTGTGTGGCTTCTGTGTCAAAGATCCACTTAACCAAATTTCCAGCAAGGTTGACTTCGGACACCACAGTAGTAGTGATCTCCTTATCATCACCAGCTTTGACCATATTAGCTTGAGGCTTACCAAAGCTCTTCTGGTTACATCGTTGGTACCCCTTTTGTTTTCCTTTCCCGAACTGTCATGGTTAATGTCCTTGGTCTTTCTTTTTATGGTTGATTCTAACTTGGCAAAAAGCAATAAGATGACCTGGCTTGTGGCACCACCAACAATCACCATCAACCTTTTGCGCTTAAAGACCATGCTTGTTGTTGTTGAAAGACTTGTTTTGTCTACCATTCTTCTTGAAGTTGTTTGCATTTCTATGTTCTATCACATTAGCCTTAATAGTAGGGACAAAGGTGAATGATTTAGTCTTATCTTGTGTATGTTTGGCATCTTCAATCTTTATATGCCCTATCAACTCTTGAAGCTTCCTGTCTTTCTTCTTATGCCTCAACTAGTTTTTTATACTCATTCCATAAGACAGACAGTTTCTCAATAAGGGCATTAACTTGAAACAACTCACACATGTTCATACCATCAACAAGGATTTCAGCAACTAGGTTTTCATACTCATATAATTGGTCCATAATGAGCTTACCATCAACAACAATAAACTTTAACCATCTCTTAGTACCAACATTATCAGTTCAATTTTTAACTTCTAAGGCATCCTAATTTTCCTTAGTAGTTTTTTACTTGCAATAGATATCAAATAATGGGTTTATCATATGGTTAAGCAACACTCCCTTAACGGTACGATTATCCTTAGTTGTCTTAGGGTTGGTATTGTCATTAAGAATATCTTTAAACAACACATAATCAATTTCGTATTGCTAAAACTAAAATAGAATTTTCTCAGACCATCTTTTGAAATTTCTCCCATCTAGAGGCTCTAATCTAGTAAGGTTAGGTATAATTTTTGGGCTATGGTGAGAGGGGCAGAACCTATGTGGGGAACAGTGCAATTAGTTTGCATAGATTCATTCGTAGACAACATATTGAATCCAGAAAAGAGACGACTATCATCGAAATAAACAAACAGCACAAAGACTAAAACAATTTTCCGACTGATATCAAAATAAACACACAGTAGCAAGAACAAAACAATTTCCAACGTATACCGCAATACACAAACAGCGACAAAAACATAACAGTTTTTGACTTAGATTGTTAGCGAACGATGCAACAGGACAATGATATTCGACCGCAAGGTTAACTCCTAAGAGTAGAGTAGGAACTATCTTCGTGAATTAAGAAAAGCAAACAAAGGTAGAATATGTGTGATAGTATACGAAAGAAGATTCGTGTGTAGGAGGGATGCGCGCGTCGTATGGAAAAAAAAGATGCATATGTTATTTGCAAAGGAGAATTATATCAAAATAAAGGAACGTTATGGGGTATCATAATGACGGGAATAAATGTATGAACATTATTGTGTAATTATAATGGAATCTGTAAAGAGAGTAAAGGGCAAAAAGTAAAAACGCATGAATTAAATTAAGTGGGCCTCAAAAAGTTCATGTTACACGTGCAGTGACACCATGCTCAACCCAATCGAGCACTGCGCTCACATTTGTGGTATCCATAACCTCCTCAAGAAACTTGATTCAAAGTCTTACAAAACGCTCTAATATATAAACTAGGTGAAACTCTCTTACTCTTTTAATATGGGACACAAACTAAAGAAAGAGAGAGATGTTCCAATTATTGGAGCATCACTAACAATGATACTAATCACTAATCATTATTTTCTGTATTGGTTGGTATTGTACTGTAGTACAATACTGAATCTTGACTACCGTTTTCGATTAATATGGTGCGTGCTAGCCACCATTGACCAAAATAGTATCATACTTGTCACTTTTGTTGATCTCACGATTTTGTCGATATGACAACTTTAAGTAGTGAAAAGGTGGCATCATATAGTGTTTGTTGGATGTGAACAAAAGATTTAGTATAGTTTTTCTTTTAGCTTATTAGGATGTAGTTCGGTTAATCTCTTTATTTTTGCAAAATCACAAAAACTAATTTCAACCATGTCTCATAAATTATAAAGCAGAGATAAAATAATCATCTTGATAAGCTAATAGTTATTTCCAACAAAGAAAATATATTTAAAATGAACCTTTTCAAACACGAGTAAAATTCACATCTAACCTGGGTAATGTGTTATTATTAAGTCCTCTGTACATGTATGGTACAAATTGTTTTGATAAACTAAATATTTTATAAATAAAAACTTTGCTGTAACCAAAAGAACATGAAATACCTTTTGATTAAAAAACTACCACTATTCTCAATATTATATATTTGTATCACAGCTTTTACTACAGTTCTGTCTTACATGAAGTTTACAACATTGTTCATTTTTGAAGTTAGGGTTTTGCAATCGATCTAATCTTCCAGGATGTTGCTATGTTTTCACTACAGGCTTTTCCATCTTCATTTTACAGTAATTGCCTTCTGACACCTTGAATTGTTTCCTTTCTTACAGACTCCGGTGAGCTTTTTTTTTTTTTTGGCCTTTGAAACACCTTACATTCCTTTCCTTTCATATCTTTTGCATGCTTATCCCTAGGCTTATTATATAGACTACAAGGTTTCCTCTGGTAATATTCCTATCACTCGGTAGGTGTTGAATAAGATCATATCAAAGTTGTTTGTTGGACACTGCCATTGGCAAAGATTCTTGATTGTATCCCATATTCTAAGTTAAAATCTGCAATTAAAAAAGATATAGCCTTAAAGACTCTGCATTGTCCTTGTATAGGGGACAGATTCCTGATAGTTTCAAATATGTTAGCCTATCCATTATTGCCATCCTACCCTTGATAACCACGTTAGGAAGGAGGTTTTTTTGACATTAGATTTTTGTTCCAAATCACTTTGGTCCAATTCGATTTTTCGCCTCTTGTTTTGATCCATTCCTTGCAGGATTTGTTTGTAAACCTCCCATTTGATTGACTGATCATTGACTCTTTCTGATGTGGTTTGGAAACATATCTGGGCAATTGGCCCATTGATTTTCGTGATCCATGTGTACACCTTAGTATTCGAGCTGCCAGTTGAGTCTTAAATAGTGGTATAATCTTATTACAATTATCATACAATAGAGAAGCTCTTTCTCCATTATATTCTCGATCTTGCATCTGACATTTTGTTTAAAAGTTCCTCTTACTTTCACTAGTTGAGATGGAAACAAAGAATAGATTATCCTGCTTGACATCTATTATACAAAGTGTGTGGTACAATTTGCTAAATCTAGCCTTTTCTTTTAGGAAAACTTGCTAAATGCCTAAATCTAGCTTTGATAGTACAATTTATTGATATAAAAATTCACTCAGAAAAGATTGGAAGTAAAAATTGAACAAATAGATATGTACATATCTTATGATTTAATTTATTTTTAAAAATTATTAATTTTTAATTTTGGACAGTTGTAGATAAAAATTTATGAATAACTCTTGAAATTATTACACCAATACAAAGTTCATAATATTATGCTCGAAGGGCTTGATATATAGACCATATATAACTTTATTTAATCTGAAAATATGAGATGGATAATGAGAATAAACAAGATATTGAAGTTGCCACATGAAAAGTACACAATTAGATAGTGTGACTTACAGTTTCTAATTTATTAATGACTCAACCACAAGTAACAGCAGGGTGTACTATAACGCTAATATTAATAGATTTAACAATAAGAATAAAAGTTTGAAAAAAAATTGATAACAGGGCATTGATGGAAATCTTTAGCTATGACGAGAACCTAACTTATATAGTGAAATAGTTCCATCTAGGTTCCTCTTACCCCCGTAAACTCATTTACATTCAACAATATATTGCAAGGGAGAAAAAGGATTCGGTGTCCAGCTGTTGGTAAGATTTTTCACCAGAATTATTGTTCGAGACACGAGTAAACAACCATGATGATGACCTACTCGGCTACTAAGATTGCCATTACCATTACTGTGCCTTTTTTTTTAATGTAAAAGTGCACATTGATTTGTACTTCTTCTTCTTCCTTTGGTATCCCGTGATTGTCAAATTAATTTCTCGTGAAGCAATTTATCGTAGAGGTTATCAACTGGGTATCTTATTGTGGCGGTTAGTTCTTTGAATTCCCCTTCATGAACATTCAAGGCATACTACATAATTTGACCACCATTTATAGGATGTCCAATGATTGTTATATATTCAACTGGACTTTTCGCTCTATTCATATAGATAGTAAATATAACATTATAGTGTTGGAATAATGGACAAAACTTGGTTCTATTTGATCCAAACATCAACTAAGATAGTCCAATGATAGTGTTATTGGAAGTTATTTGAATGCTAGAGAAGATTCTTAGGATTTCTTTACAGTGGATAGGGATTTGATCCATCAACATAATCAAGAAGTCTGTAACCGAAGAGAAGAGTGGTCATTTTGGAGCGCCAAAAAGCAAAATTTATTATATATTTTTGCAAGCTTGAATGGAATATACGATCTTGCATTGAGAGATATCGGATTTCTATTATTGGAGAGAGGCTTCTCTTGAATCATAACAGCATGTGTCATTGCCACAATAGTTGGTTTAGGAAATGTAGTGGTTATAAGTGATGAATAGGTTTGACAGTTACTGTTGAAAGAAGAAAGATGAAGTGAAGGGTAAATTTGGCTAGAGGTGAAAAAAAGAAATAAGGCCTCTACTCTCCGTAGAGATGGCTTTGGTACCATGCAACTTTAGGAGAAAATTGTTGCATGTTATTGCTAGCAAGAAAATGTGCAGTAGATACAATTGAATCAATTAATGAATCCGTTAATGTAGTCTATAAATGTGAATGTGAATGTGTTAAATTAGTGAGAAATTATTATAAGCCAACTCTAACATATATATTCAACAATAATATACGTTAGAATAATATATAAACTAAATGTAGAAAAAAAAGAAATACCTCCAACTATTGATGTTTTTGCTTGAAGAGTTTGTGTTTTTAGAATTATTCTAAGCTCTCAATTCCCAATTCGATGGTGTATATTTGCAAAAGAGAAAAGAAACTTAGGAACCCCAAGTATTTGTTAGAGAAACCATATCAATGTGCTCCTATCAAACATATTGACTGTTACTATAAAAACAGGACATTAATATGCAATAAATTCATAACATTGGACAACCATTAATGGATATTGAACTAGGATATGCAAAATTCTCACATTCTCCCACTTGGTTCATACGTTTAACTTGATATCAAATCTTAATCCGATCTAAATGTAAGATATGAATCATAGTGATAGGTCCCCTAGTAGTTGAGTATTATTTTCCATGTATTACAATATACTATATTTTGTATCAACTGAATGTGATAATATTACTTGATAAATAACCTCTATGTTTATTTTAGGTCCAAAATAATCAATTTTATCAAAATTCAATAATGTGCATCATAATATGAAAAAAATATTATAAGAGTTTCATGAAAACAACATTTTCCATACAATGAAAACCGTATAATGGAACCCAATCCCATTATAATAGCATGATCCTTGAATTTCATTGGTGGCATGCCTTTTATTAAAGGATCAACTATCATCAATTTAGTCCTAATGTGTTCAATGACCGCTTTCTTGTCCTTAACACATTCCCTTATAGATAAAAACTTAATGTCGATGTGTTTATTCCGACTACCACTCTTATTGTTTTGAGCTAGAAAAATGACAGTTGAATTGTCATAATATATTCTCAATGGCCTAGAAATGGAATCCACGAGTCTAAGCCTATATATGAAACTTTAGCCATATACCATATGATGTAGCCTCAAAATAAGAAACAAACTCAGCCTCCATGATGGAAGTAGCAGTCAAAGGCTATTTAGCACTCCTCTAAGATATGAATTCATGGATAAACATGAAGATATAACTTGATGTTGATTTCTGTGAATCAATACACCTAGTAAAATCTGAATTTGAGTACCCTACTTCCTCCAAATTGTTAGTTCATTTGTAAATGAGCATGTAATTTTTGGTCATTTGAAGGTATCTCAATACTTTCTTTGCAGCTCTCCAGTGATCTAATCCTGGGTCACTTTGATATCTGCCTAACATTACTACAGCAAATGCAATGTTAGGTCTTATACAAACCTGAGCATCCATTATTCTGACTGTAGAAGCATATGGAATGTTTTTCATTTACTCCGTTTCAAAATCATTTTTCGGGCATTGGTTCAAATTAAACGTAACACCTTTAATAATATGAGCTACACTTAGTTAACAATCTTTCATTCGAAATCTCACTAAAACTTTGTTAATATATGTTTCTTGAGACAATTCCAAAATATCATGAAATCTGTGTCGATGGATCTTAATGCCAATGACATAAGATGCATCACTCATATCTTTCATTTCAAAATTCTTAGAGAGATATTATTTCATGTCTTGTAACAAACCCCTATCATTGGTTGCAATAATATGTCATCCATATATAATACAAGAAACAAATTTTACTCCCACTAACCTTCTAGTATAAACATTGATCCATGATATTTTCTTCAAAACCAAATGATGAGATAATATCATAGAATTTCAAATACCACTGGCGGGATGCTTGTTTCAATCCTTATATGGATCTTTTAAGCTTGCGAACCAAATGCTCACCATTATTAAAGGAAAATTCTTTTGGTTGTTTCATGCAAATCTCTTCCTCTAGATCACCATTTAAGAAAGCCATTTTCACATCCATTTCAAGCAATTCCATGTCAAAATGAGCATCCAATGCCAAAATTATACGAAGTGAATCTTTTCTAGACACAGGAGAAAATGTACTTGTGTAATCGATTACTTCTTTTTAAGTGAATCTTTTAGCAACGAGTCTTGCCTTGTATCTTTCAATATTGCCTAATGAGTCTTTCTTTGTCGTTTATAGACATTTGTAGCCTATCGGTTTTGCTCCTTTAGGCAACTCAACAAGATCTTAAACATCATTACTATTCATGGAATTCATTTCTTCCTTCATGGAATTGTACCAAAATTTTGATTCTTTGTAACTCATGGCTTGTGAAAAGGTTTTAGGATCATTCTTGACTCTTATATTGTAATCAAATTCTTGTAGATATACAACATAGTCACTAGTAATAGTTGATTTTTTTTATTCTAGTAAATCTCCTTAATGTTGCATCTACATCCTCCTATAGAGTCTGTTGTTTAACTGGTTGCTGAGTGCTTTCAAGTAAACCCTGAATAACTGGATCTACAGAATTATCAACAAATTGTGGAATTTTTCGATTGTCATTTATGTTGACCGTAGACTGTTGAATTTCAATATTTGGTTATATAACGTCTATTTAAACATAAGGAGTGTTGCGAATGACAGAGTGTTGCGAATGACAATCACCTTACTGTTTTAGTTGGAAGGTTAAGTATCAATATGATCATTATCAGAAAATATATCTCGAAATTAATCCCTTCCATTAATTTAGTCGTTCCTAAGAAATTTTGCATTTCTTGATTCCAAAGCTCTAGTGTGATGTGATAGAAAATAAAACCTATATCCTTTATACCTTTCGTCATATCCAATGAAAAACCCACTTATGGTCCTTAAGTCCAATTTCTTATCTTGTGGATTATAAATTCTTATTTTAGATGGACATCTGTAAACACATATATGTCGCAAACTCAGTGTCCAACCTTTAAATAATTCAAAAGGTGTCTTTAGAATAGCCTTTGTTGGTACCCAATTTAATATATATACTGCCATCTTAAGAGTTTCAGTCCACAAGGACTTAGGAAGTTTGGAGCTACTTAACATGCGTCGTACCATGTCCAATATTGTTCAGTTTTTTCTTTTTGCCACACCATGATGATCCGAAGATCCAAACATAGTGTATTAGGATACTATCCCATTTTCTTGAAGATACTTCGCAAATGGATCGGATGCTTGTCCACCTTCAGTATATCTACCATAATATTTTACATCTATTATATCTCATGATCTTAATTTTCTTATTGCATTGTTTCTCTACTTCATTTTTGAATTCTTTGAAAGGATCTAATGCTTCATTCTTGTTATAAAGCAAGTAGAGATACATATATTGTTAGTAATCATCTATAAATGAGATGAGTATTTCTCACTATACAAGTCCATATTTGGACTACAACTATCCATATGTATCTCTAATATCTTTGAACTTCTCTTAGCAGCTGTCTTTGATTTGTTGAACTGCTTTCCCTTTATGTAATCCATATAAATTTCAA
>JANZLH020000045.1:449664-474581 GCA_026770325.2 Erythroxylum fimbriatum
ATCTAAGATAGGAATTCTCAAGTATTTGAAAGGGATGTCACCCAAACTTAGCCCTAATATCTTTGAGAATCGGTTGGTTTGATTTATTGGATCTTCTATAATATATAAAGTGTTTTCCCACATATATATAGTTAAAACTAAAGTAGGAAATTATATTAATGAGAGTCTAAATTGAAATTAGGTCGACACTATATGATAATATAGGAGGTTATAAAGCAATACAAGGTCAAAAAGCTTATAAAGCAATACAAGGTCAAAAAGCTTTAGTTTTTTTTTGCATCTATAATGGTATTTAAAGCGTTCCTTATGTGTAGTTGTTACAGAGAGCAATCTGGTCAAAGATTCTATATTAATTATGAATAGATAAGAGAATAAATTTTCTTTTTTTCTTAGCCTTTCAACTTCAACAAAAGATGGAATGAGTTTCCTATTAACAAGTATGGAAAAGGATGATGTACAGATGCATTTTTTAATCTATAATATAAACTAGTCTACGAATCTAAAACCACTTAGGGAATCAAGAATGAATCCTTAACTAATGAAGTTAAACAAACAATAGAGGGTCGGAATCATTTATTCTTTGAATGTAGTTACAAAAAGGCAATCTAGAGCAGGATAATGAATATGGTACAACTACCCAAGTATTTTGAATGGAGGGAGACACTTAACATGATTATTGGCAAAACTAAGCTAGGAGAACGAAATGGAACACTTATCAAAACTACTTTTACTACCACCATCTACTCCATATGGAGGGAGAGAAATAGAGGACTATACAAAGGAATTAAAGAAGGCAAATGTCAAATAACTGAACACATTACCCCCATTTGGTAAATGGCTGAAAAGCCATATATTAGCTTTTTGAAGGTATTTAGCTGTTTGACTATGTCAAACAGCTAATACCCTTTGTTTAGTTAACAGCTAGTGGGTTGGCTTACTCAACCCAACCAACTGAAAATCAAAAAGCTCCAAAAAGGAGCCTTTTTACCCAACCATTTAATAAAAATTTGTTAGTCTAACGATTGTGCCTTCACTAAAGAATTGCACCTTAAAGACTGCATATTGTGAAATGGATCTCTATCAGATGGAGTGAGTAAGCTCTAAAAATATGAAGAGATATGGGCCTAACAACAAAAACTTTGAATATTTTGTAGCATGAGTAAAAAGTAACAAAATAACATTTAGTGCCTGACTGTTTAATTATATTATATTCCATTCCTTCTCATATAAAGGAAGGTATTAGTTCCTGTACTCTCAGACTCTCTCATTTTCTATTAGTTTACCAACAAATATTAGAGCATTCAATGTTCATTATTTCTAAAATATATTAACATATATTATTTTATATTTTGTAAACGTTTGCAATAATTAGATATTATATATTTTAAATAAATTACTTAATAAATAAGAAATTTGTGTTAGTATTAATAAAATCACTTTTTTTTTACTTAGTTGTATTGCTAACTATTAGGATTGAAAATCTAAATTCTTACAAGAATATTCAATAAACTACTAAGATATAATATTCATATTCTTATAAAAATTTTTAAGTCATGCCCTCATAAGTCATTTTACACATAAACAACTAATACTAAACATTTAATTTTACCAAACATCCCTAATAAATAGCTGATGTTATCAGCTGATCAAATTAGTTGATATAATAAGTTATCAGCTAATTGCCGATAGAATCAGCTAACAGTTAATACAATATGTTGATTGCCAAATAAGGCCATTGTCGACTAAGTTTGACTAGCTTTTATAGCTCACAACAAACACTTCTCACTTATTAATGTGTTGAAGAACATCTGGTTGTTGTAGTTCAATTTTACCTTGTTCTTTTAGCTCTCTATTATAACCTTAGCATGTGTTGACTGCAAGCTAACAATGCAACTCATTGTAATGTTGTTGTAGCTTTTGCTATTATTAATATAATTTCTTTCATTTAAAAATATCCTACCGAGTAACAGTGATGTAGACGTTGCATTAATCTTAAAATTTTAAATAAAGCTTTAGTCTCCAATTTGTTTGTTATCCTTTATAAAAACATCTTAATTAATTCACTAATATATTACTGAATTAGAGAGTCTATTTTCTATCACTTTTTTTTATGTTGATATATTCGAATATATGCATCAAAAAATAATGGATTAAAAAACGTTTATAAAAGTTTAAGTATCTCGTGTGTAAGAAAGGAAAGATAAGGATGATCATGATGATATATTCATTAACATGAAAATTACAGATTAATTATGAAAATGTTATTTCAACAATACAATAATTTAAGATGGTATTGGGTAATATTAAAATCACGAGTTGCATATTCAAATAATATCTTGGTTATGTGATTTTGTCAATTAGTTATGAGCTTAATAGTTAAGAGTTGTAAGCTGCCTTCTTATGACAACATTGTAAACTTTTCCTATTTTAATAAATTTTTTATTTTCTCAAAAAATTAGTTTATGAAAGATTAGACAAGCTGAGTGTTTTAGGTGACTGCATTTAATTACTATTTTCTCATCAGTGTACAAATGAAAAATATTAGTATTGTCTTTATTCACAAAATTTGTAAAAGGTCATAAACATTGAAAAAGAATACTATGTTTTTAATCTTCTAAATTAAAATTCAAATTTCATGATTAGAGGTGCTCGTCTTTTCTTTCAAATCATATTCAATGTTGGCTTTTATATTACTTGAATGAAAAAAATATATAATATCAATGATGTAATCAAATTGTGTCGAGGAGGAGATTGATATGTATGAGATAAAGAGAGATAATAGATACATGATTGAAAAATATTCCTATTTTTTAAAGTTCATCCTATTGTTGATGTCATTTGTTGGAAGAGAGTAACATGTTGATTGAAGTGTGGCACAAGATTTACGTAGACCATCTTCCGATAATATATTACTAACTTTGGATCATTTCCAAAAATTAATCTTGTTGATGGACATGATAGGCAATGGTCTCTTCCTTTTTTCCTACTTTATTTGGTGAATTATGAAGAATTTCAAAACCAAAATAGGATTATCATTATATGTGTCCTTTTTATCTTTTATTTTTCATTGAAAAAGGAAGAATAAATTGTTTAATAGGAAAATGTTTCAGGTTGGAAAGAGCCTAAACTTGATGTCAAGCAACAATAATGAGATCATGAAAAAGAATCATGATCAATAAAATAATATAAAATTGAAATCTTAGAATCTTAAGTCTTCCAACCTATCCTTGAGAACTTAGTGGTAAGCCTGGGGGGCATTAAGTTCATATACCATGATTTGTAAGGATAAGAACTGACTAACTTACTAATTAGATTAAAGCTAGTTCTTTACTCATGTTTTACTAAAAATTTTAAGATAAAATGATTTATTTGATCTAATACAAGGAAACTTAGGATTTTGTTTAAACATATTGAGATTTGGTTTAGAAGATCTTTTAGTTCATTTACTTTCATAATATATAAACTCCATAGCTTAAAGCAAGCTCAAAGACTATGTTGTCTCCCTTATGTGTGAATCTAACCTAAGCAGATCAAGAGATGAATTGTTCCCATGTTGCTAACAAGGAAAGAAAGTTTGCACATATTAAGACAGTTGTTCCATAAGTTGGTGGAGAAGCTATAGAAATACAAAAGATGTTTAATGTTTTCTTGATTTTTATCACGCAAGCAACATATCCAAATTTTTTAGATTCCTTTAACTTATCCTTTGTCAATAAATTTTGTTCAATAGCCAAATAGAGTATGAATAAAGCTTTGAGAAACCTATTTGGAAACCAGAAAAGGTTTCTTTAAATAGTAGGTTTCTTCAAATAGTAGGGTGCCTTAGAGGTTTGAATAGTATAACATAAAATCTACTCGTAAAATTATTAAAGTTGTGACTAATCTATATTGGCTTTATCCTTTTTTTTCATGTTTGTTCTATAACTACTGGTATTGTTCTTGATAGTATTTGTTCCTCTAGTGTTGCATTATCATTTAGCTTACATTTGCATTTAAAGAAACTAGCAACTTTAACTTATCTTGACTTGAATAAGGTGGATTCAAGTCATTCCAGAAATCAAACTAGAACTAGGTCATGCAACCATTCCTAACAGTTATTCTAATCTCTCGGCTCGAGATATATCTAAGTCTAAAATTTTGGTTTAGGGTCCCAGAGAAGGTTTGATTTTAATCCTCCTTGTTTTCTTTAATTATATATGAGAATCATTGAATAACATCCATAACCTTTTGTCCAAAAGCACCTTATTTGTGGTCTTTCTAGAATTGATGCCTAATTCTCCTTTTTTAGTGGGGTTACAAACTTCATATCACCTTACTCTTACTTGTGCGTGATTTGTTAAGGATCCTATCTAAAGGAAGCTCTTAAACATCCTTTCAATAGACTAATTAGTTTGAGTCTTCCTACATAAGAGAGAGTTTTATTCTTTAAGTGGTTGATTCTTCCACTAATGGAATTAGAGAGAGGCAATCAATCTTCATAATTAATCCTCCTATCCAAGATAGGAATTGTCAAGTATTTGAAAGGGATGTCAAGCAGACCTAGCCCTAATATCTTTGAGAATCGGTTGGTTTGATTTATTGGATCTTCTATAATATATAAAGTGTTTTCCTACCTATATGTAGTTAAAGCTAAAGTAGGAAATTATATTAATGAGAGTCTAAATTGAAATTAGGTCGACACTATATGATAATAGGAGGTTATAAAGTAGCACAAGGTCAAAAAGCTTTAGTTTTTTTGCATCTATAATGGTATTTAAGGCCTTGCTTATGTTTAGTTGTTACAGAGAGCAATCTGGTCAAAAATTCTATATTAATTATGAATAGGTAAGAGAAAAAAATTTCCGTTTTTCTTAGGCTTTCAACTTCAACAAAAGATGGAATGAGTTCCCTATTAACAAGTATGGAAAAGGATGGTGTACAGATGCATTTTTTAATCTATAATATAAACCAGTCTACGAATCTAAAACCACTTAGGGAATCAAGAATGAATCCTTAACTAATGAAGTTAAAAGTTTTGTTAAGATCAAGTTTCATGGAGCAGCTTTTTGGATCCATAATTTTATAAGATCTCTTATCTAATATTCATTTTCCTGAAAAAGGTACCTTAGCTTAAGTTTATGAATCTATCTAGGACTTCTTTGAGTCTTATTGCTAACATCTTAGAGATAATCTTATAAAGAATATTACAACATAAAATAGGCCTATAAGCATTTAATAAGCTTGGATTAGACTTCTTGAGAATGAGTGTAACATAGGTTTTCTTTATATTTTTCAAGATTTTTTCAGTACTGAAGAAGTCTAGAATTACTTTTGTAATCATTTCCCCAGTTTAGATATGTTTGTACAATCTTGGAAGCTATAACTTATGTACTTATTTTTGAGTCTTTCCTCTTCAACTTATGAGAAAAAAAAAGGTACATTTAAAGTCTCACATTACTAGCCATGGCCATTGGATAGACTTGTTTAAAGAAGTCAGGCAATCTCATACGGAGCTCATTTAAAAGTTGTGGTTAGCGTATGCAAAGCATTCAGTGTTCAAACAAATTGCCAGGCAGTAACAATGATTAGTAAAGGTTTGATGTAGGATCCATACTCTTTTTGCATCATAATCAATAATTATTCTATCATTGAATTTTGATTAATGGTTTAAGATGATTTCCCAACCTTTCCAAACACCTAACTGGAGGTAATTATTCCATGTTAGAAACCTCTTTAAGGATATTAGAGGGAAAATGATGAAGATGAAGAGTTGTAGGAGTAAAACAACAGGAGGAGGAGGAGGAGGAGGGAGGAGGAGGAGGAGGAGGAGGAGAAGAAGGGAGCGAAGCCAAGCAAAAATAATAAAAGAGTAAGAAACAAACGTGGACGCCTGATTCCTTTCAAAATAATGAAAGGCACTCAACTAAGGTTAGAGGCAGGAGAAGGCCTACTTATCTAATAGTAACAAAAAGGATAAAGTCTTGAAGAAGTAGGAGAAATTGAGGCATTTAGTTAGAGAATATTTTTACTATTGAACCTTATTACAGTGCAGATAGCATAGAATCAAAATCTTTTTCTATATGTGAGAGGAGTAAATTGTGTCCTTTTTTGTGACAAATGAAGTTTTAGATATGTTTTTCTTTGTTTTAAAAACACTAATCAAGAAAGTAATCCAATACTACCTAATCGTTATATGTGTTTTGATGAGCATTATAGTTTATACTAACTACATATATCTGTATTATATTTTAAAACCAACAAACAACTTGGAATATGGAATATTAAGATGTAAGAATTTCTTCAATTGATTAACTAATTAAAGACATGAAAAAAATTACTGATAGTTACACCGTGTTTAGACCTACTTTTACAATATGAGAAAGATATGCGGAGAAACATAAATATTGTTAGAAAGGAAAAAAAATGCCTATGCGTATTCTTTCTTCTTCCTCCCTATTCAGCTACAAAGAGAACGTACATTTTTAGCCTTTTCAATTTAGAGAGATTATTTGGCATAAGTGTTGTTCCTTGTCCTATTGCCTAGGAGCTAATAATATTTTGATTAATTATTGACCTAAAGCTTGATTTTAGTTAAAAATTGTTGGGAAATGTTATTGAGCTTTTAATGAATTAATTTTAAAATTGCCTTAGCTAAAGACTTTGTCCGTCCATGCCTGGCGTATCGCTTTGACTGGGGCATATGGAATCGGTCCTCCAGCTTAGATTAGGTATATGTCTGTCGTCATATGATTGAAGCATATTAGATTTAATTTCACCGTGGCTTCGAACTTATTTCCATTTAATTTCATCGTCTGTCACGATCCTTCCCCTAGACGGTCTTAATGATGTTTTTTTTAATTTGGTGCCAAAGACTAATAGGAACATTTTTTTAATTTGGTTGACGAATGACGATAGTTCGTGCCTCTTTTCCCAATTTTTCTTCCAAAGTGAAACGCGACGGTTGAATCCCTGAATTATCAAGTCCAAGATGGTCTCCAGTCACTTTTGGTCATTTTCACAGGCCACATCACGTAGGTTTTGAAGGGGTCAAAAGTTGTTGCTTGAATCTTTTCAAATATCATTGCATGCATATTATAACTTTTAAGTTCAGAAATATTTTTTGGAAGCAAATTAAATAATGTATGAATTTATTAAAAATAATATTTGTCTTCTCACTTTGAAAAACTTGAATGTAACGTACCTATATGACAAAGACAGGTGATGATCAAAGTTTTACGTTTGTATGACGTTAATATTTTAGTTTTTAGATTTTTATGAGATATTTTAAGAGGGTTCAATTATGGGAAGACACTTTTAAGTCATCTACATCCAAACTAATTTCAGCTCGAGTTAGATAAGTCCCTTGCGGGAGACAAAACTCTGGCTCCAAATTTTAAATATCTGCATACATAAGGACGGTTCAAACCTGCAACCTCATTTAAACCAGGAGAGCTCCCTACTAACTCACTAACGCTTTGGGAGTTGTAATATTAATACGTGGTTCCACAACCTATTACGTCTGATTCCAATATATTTTTTATGTTTCTTGTTTTTATTTTTCAAATAACATATTAATAAAACATGCCTATTTTGATTTCTTGTTTTAAAATTAATAAATAACATAATTTTACAAAAGCACAAATAAAACAACCTTTCTTTCTTCCTTTTCCTCCTGCTTTGGCATCCATTTTCTTTTATTTTTATACTGTTTTTCTACGCTCCTTTGTTATGTTCCTTGCCTCGTTTCTCCTACTTTGCTCCTCCTGCTTTCTTCCGTTGACTTGTAGTCTTTTCTATCTCATCATCTCTCCACCGACTAGAAAGTACTCGGTTCATTTGTTGGAAAATGGTTATATTGATTCGTTTTGAATGCTATTTAAAAATTTTGAGATATAAGTTTCTGGATATTGGGTTTCTTTCTGATTCTAATTTTACTTGTTCTGTTTATGAATATTAGACTTTATATTCTACTTTGGTCTTTTCATGGAGTTTATGCTTTAGAAACGATCTCTTGACTCAGGACAATGACGTATATGGGTCATCATAATGTCAACATTTCTTGTTATGGTGGTTTTGTTTAAAATTCGTATAGAAGAATTGAAGCCAAATAACTATTATATATTTTTATTGTATAATTATTGAGGCGTGGGTCTTGCACCCAACAAAACCCTGAGGTCTTGAGTTCGAGCCCCAGACACTCACAGAGGTCAACGGTTGTAGTTCAACTCGCTGCACCAAAAGGGATAAAACCTAAGTAGTGCGGGCCCGCCCAAACCAAGTTTCAACAATTGTTTTTCTCCTATTCTTGTTGGAATATACAGTCAAACGAATTGATAAACAGAGTTAGATAGATGAATATGGAAAAACACTGTCATTTCTATTTTCTATTCATAACCAGAATAAACATCAAATGCCTATATATATAGGCTTACGCAGCAACAAACTAAGCACCAAATGAGGGCTAGCTAAGCCCATTATTGATTAACAACTTATGCTAACAACTTGCGAAAACTAAGCTACCAGAAAAGTTGACTTGGTCAGCAACAAATCTTGACTTTGAATCAGTCTCCAATAAATAATTCTGTGTTTGATAAATATCCTACTAGGTTACTGTGTTTGATATGCCTCTGTTTGAACTAATAGTCACGTAGAAGATGTTCTATCTTTTTGTGTTAGGTTATAAAGTTGAGCATTAAAATAAAGAAGGTAATGGCACAAGTTAAAATTATGGAAGATAGAGATTAACAACATGTTTCAAAATTCAGTTTCACTTAATGATGATGCTATGCTAATAGTACCAGTGACATTGAGATGGTGTCATGTCAGGTTCAATCTAAACACCAGGCATTGTGATCGATGTAGGCATTGGAATAAGAAGAGCATCGAATCTGGCTAGCAAAAGCCAGCCTTTGATCTTTGACAATTTAGTAAAAGACAATATATACCACGGTTATTGCAGGAATTCGTAATGCAACGAACAATTTTATCTCTGTTAAATTCTTCTTTTACCAGCTAAAGATAAATGTTGTCAGAATTTGAACCCTGTAGTATGCATGAGCTCGTTAATTCTTGTAAAACAAAATAAACTATACAATTGACCATAATTTCATTTGCAGAAATCGGTAGGGATCAATATTCAGTAGTTAGTTTTTATATCAAGGAGGTTCCAATCAAATTTTTAATGATAACAAAATTAAATTACTATTAATTAGTTTTTTTATTGAAAAGTTACATAAGAACAAAATGAGGCCACAAATTCTAAAAAATAGTTTATGAAGTTAGTAAAAAGAAGTTAAAGTTTGCAATTATCAAAATGAAATTAAAAACAAGTAAAAAACATAAGAAGGACAAGGAACTTCAAGGTCACTCTTTATTTGTAATCTCATTTCGTCACTTTGATGTTCTAAAAGACTCACTGTACACAAACATTTCATATTACTTTATTGCATGAGTCTTTTCATTCATCAAGATTCATTGAAATTCCTTTTGGTTTTTATAGAAAATCATATTGATCTTTCAATACGCTTGTATTCTAGGAAATATTTAAATTATAAACTTTTTTAGAAAGGTAAGTAATTATATTAATGAAATATATTTTCAAGTTCAAAATCATTATTTTAAGTTCCCCATATCTGACTCTATTATACCATGGAAAAGTGAGTAGTATCCTAGGTTAAAGATGTCATTTACTCCTCATTTCAGTGTTGATGGTTCCCTATAAATTACTAGCTAATATAGTTAATCATGTATGTATTAGGAACCTTTGATAAATGGTTTCCCTTTCTATAGTAAGTGCACTATATAGTGTTTTTCTTTACATATATAATATATTATGGCTCCAAAGCACATCTTAAATAGTTTAAGATCACCTTTATTCTTCATTTTGAGTCTTTAAGCCTGGTGAATTACCTCCTACTATTGATAGTTTTATATATAAAAAACAGATTTCAATACTATAAGTACACGGATCGTATCTTATAATATAAAAGATATCGTTCTATGAGGATTGGATGAGTCACTTATTAATTTGAATACACTTTGTCTAAGGTAATAACAGATTTAATAAACTAAAATTAAATTTAATAAAATAAACTAATAAAACTAAATAATTGAATTAGTAAAGATACCGAAAAGAGAAAAATTAATTAATAATGGAAATTTAGGGATTATTCTTTCCTTATTTTGTCTTCCCTTTATCTTGTTATTTCAATTATGCTTGATCCTATATGCTCTAAAGTTTTGATCACCCTATTTTGAGATCTAACTAAGTAATCTCAGTTAAAATAAATAATAGTTAATTAACAACTTCTCAATTCACAAAACTACTCATAACTACTTAATTGGTTTGAAGCAATTATAAGGATAATTAACTTACAATTAAGATCTCTCTTCAATTGTTTATTAATCTGAATATTTGTAATTCTATTAAGGTGCCAACTTTTGTTGCGCAACTTAAAACATATGACTTTGATTCAATCTCTTGATATCTTATTAAGTGTAAGCATGACAAATACCACAAAGCATTAATATATATTGAATTCAACAAGAATAAAGTTTAAAAAAACAATTCAAGAATAAACCCTAATATGGATTTAGAAACCCATAATCATGTTCAACACATAACTAATCAAAATTAACATTCAAAACAAGGAAAGGAATAAGAAACTAATAAACAAGCTTGAAAGCCTTGATCTGGAAGTTTTGGAAGGTTGGAATTGACTTAATGTATTCACTATTTGATCTTCTTCTTTTTTTTTTATATATTAGGAATATTTCTACGTTTTGGAGTCTCTAATGACTTTTGTTGCCTCTCTTTAAGTTCGATCACTTTTAATCTCTCTCCTTCATGTAGCCTTCTTATTATCCTTATATATAAACATCTATGTAAGTGACCGTGTATATCCTAGGAACCCTAGTTTGTTTATACATAAGGATAATAATAAGGATACATGAAGGACAGTGTGATCGTGTACCTCCAAAAACACCTTAATTCGCCACTTTACATAGTTACAAAGACCTATATGGAAATATACACAAGTGTGTAACTCTACACACGTAGGAATTGTAATTTTTATGGTCTACACATTTACAAAGACTTACACGGTTACTATACACAATAGTGCAAGTCCACAATTGCTTCAATTCTTCAATTCTATGCCATGATTTTACCAAAATACATCTTTTCTAGATCTATGAATGCAATTATTACCTAAAAATAGACTTGAAGCAAATTAAGTACTAAAAATACTATAAAACTCTTAAAAAATAATAAACAAAATACATTAAATATAGGTATATAAATATAGACAAATACTTGTTTATCAAACGTCCTCACACTTAAACTTTTGCTTATCCTCAAACAAATCATAATCTCAATCATTAATCTCTCAACATTCATTCCTTTTTAATCTTAACTTTTCTATCCACACTCTAAATCATCATATCATATCAATCAAATTAACATATAATTAGATTCAAGTCATTATAGAACTAACTTTTATAAGTCAACATTAAGAGTAATCACATAGATTATCTTTTTGAAATCGAAAGCACACATTTTTACACCCTCACTTTCACTCAATGCATTCAAATTGTTTAGGGTGAAAATGTAAGAACTCTCAAATTAATGCATAGAAGAATTCTTAACCATAAGCTTGCAATAAAATCATATCTCCACCACTTAAAACTAAACTAGAAACAAAAATCAAAAGATCTTATTATAAGGTTTTAATAAGGTTTAGGTTAGGGTATGATTGAGATAATAAAAAGGGTGATAATATTGAAGCTAATTTACATAAACAAAATTACATGCAACTTAGTTCTTCAAAATATAGGCCCTTCATATTATTATTATTATTATTATTATTATTATTATTATTATTATTATTATATATATTCTTTTTTTATTTCACTTATTATACTTGTAACAATTTTTTTCCGAACATTCATCATGTGCAACAACTAAAGAAATATTAGACCTTTTCAAGTTTTAGGTTTCAAGCAATCAAGTAAATGTAATTAGCCTTCAGGGTTCAAAAATAATAAAAAGGCTTTCAAGAAAAATAAGGTAAAGGCTAATGATGTGGTTATAATCAATGAAAAGGCTAAGTCTTAAAATTGGTTACTCATAAGGGATAAAATATGGTAGGATATTAAACAAGAAAATATTCTAAACAAATGTTCAATCTAAATGCCTTTATCATTTCAGTGCTTCTAATTTAACAAAATGATCCCAATATGAATAATAAAAACAAGTTCTAAAATTATCCAACTATGCATGATAACACACATGAAAGAATAAAAGAGCTTAAGTAATGGTGTATTTGCTATTAGGCTAAAAAACTCACAAAAAATGATCTTGTTTGTAAATAATATGCAATTTTCACTCAAATTAGTTATCTTAATGATTACTAAAATATTACTTATAAAAGCAAATTTATTCTAACTTCCATCCTTTTGCATTTTAACTCAATTTAATAATCAATAATAATCTAAAGCATTTTGGACAAATTTTAACTAACTCAGGATTTCAGTTAATAAAATTTAATAAAAATATTATAATAAACTTAAGACGAATAAATTCCCTTCCCCACAATGTACACAATGTAAACACTTAAATAAGAAAATAAAATAAGAACAAAAATGTTATTGGTATACCCTGGATAAGAATATGTATAAAGCCCTAAAGTGAAGAAGATACATCCTATAAATATAAATATTCAACCTTGTAAAATACAAACAAACATGATAAAAAGATAAAAGAAAATTAATAACAAAAATAGCTAAAGGACACATAAATAAAAATAACATAGATTAAAATAACATATGACTAATGTTTATGCAAAAGAAAATAATATAATGAAGTAAATAAGAAAAATATACAAATAATAAGAAAAAGAAAAGAAAAACCAAATACAAGCATCCCTTAGTCTTGGGACGAATCTGGCATAGCCATTGAAGGAGGGTCCTCGGGTCGTGAAACCTCAAATAGTATGCAAGATAACCCATCATCTGCATCAATAATTTCACCATCCATATATCATAGGCTGATCTACATCTACCTTGAGCTTCGAGCTGCTCTATTCGCTCTATAATCTCTACCTATTGTAATCGAATAGTATGCTAAATACCCAGGACCAACCCCATGTATCTCTCCAGCTGAGCTATCTTCAGCTAGCCTGTATATACTTGGCATCCTTGATAATTGTGCTCCAAAATTGACAAGAAGACATCCCATACGAGAAGCCTATCAGTAAGGCTACATAGTTTGGTGTTCCCATGAACTCTTGATTGTACAACCGTCATAATGAAGAACTCCGAGTAGCTGATACAGACAGCAACATTGGATTGTGTTTGGTCGGACTCAGTCATAGCAGCCTTTCTCCACAAAAACTTAGAGAGCACCTCGAGCATCATCTCCTAGTATGAGGGCTCCATGATCTCAAAAAATGGGGACCATGCTCCAATGTTGATAAGGTCCTGAACCTAATAAACCAAACCGAACTACTCCATTGCCTCCCAGTTTATGCTTCTGCCTGTCTCGAACTTCTTCTCCTTAAGCCATTGATACTGCGTCTCTTGGGCTGCGACATTGAAGAGTAACATCGGAGCTTGCTTTAGTGGCTGAAGTAGGCAAGCTCTCCTCGAGTCTCTAGAGGACCCTTCTTCACGTTGTCTCTTCCTTGATGTCTCTTATGCTCTTCGTGATCTTGTCATTGTGCCTGAAACTTTAATGTGAGAAAATAACAAATAAAGTACAAATATAACCATTTCCCTACACTTATTTCTTATGCTTACTAAATTGTAAAAATATGAAATCATACCAAAAAAAGGAACATTAAACTCATGGTAAAATAAAAATAAACAATCTAACATTAATAATAAAATAAAATAATTAAAAAATTAACTAATACCTTAATTAATCACAAAATTGAAATTAAAAGCGCTACAATTAACAATTAAAACTAATCTAGTTATTCAATTACGAAATTAAAACTAAAATGGAAATTAACAGATCTAATATAACAATTACCTAAAATTAACAAAATTAAACATTGAATTCATGTAAAAAAATTAAAATTGAAATGAAATTAAACTAGAAAACAACTTCAATTAACTTGAAAACAACTAACTAATCCGAATTACATGCAATAAATCATATAAGTAAGGATAAAATTCAACTATTATACCACAATCAAGCAAATTTACACTTAATCTCAAAGCCCTAACCTTGGCACTTTTTTGGGGTGAAAATCCTTAAAAATTGCAAAATACCCAAAGATACATTCATAAACAAGTGAAGTCAATTAGAAAACTTACTTGGGTGTCACAATTTGGTAAGAAAAATGCAAAAATTGGGTTAGTGAGGAAGAGGAGTGATGGAGAGTATGTCAAGAGAGAGGGAAAATGAGAGAATTAAAAGAACTAGGGTCTTTTAAAGGTTGTTACGAACTTTAGGCGTGGTCATTCTATCCATCAGTCTCAACATATCATAAGAGAGCTTTAGAAATATCTCCCTATGTACTAGCATTACTGGTATTTCACCCCTTAGAGGCTCAGGAGGAGCCGAAGCTGATTGATCTCTCCCCGCTACACTATCAGTTGAATCCTTGTCAGCTTCACGAGATCTTACCATCTCTATTGTCTATAAGAAAATAGGGACATTTGCATTAGGCCAACACAAAAACTAAACCATGTATATAGATGATTTACCAGATACTCATTGGCCAAAACTGCCTAAACCGTAGGACTGATACCACAAAATGTAACACCTCTTGTACGAAACGTACATCCACCCACAAACATGGCAACAAAATTCCTCTACAAATAGTCATAAATTACATTTCTATTCATTTATAAGGATTGTCGTCACACATTTGTCTATGCAATGTTGTACATATACATATTACAAATTTCAGATCACCTTACCATTTAAGAGTGGTATTACATCTTTGCATTTACATGATAGTCCAAAAGAAATATTACATATAACTTAAATTCTTAGTTATAAGCTGTTACATATACAATCATCTTTACATCTACTACTAGCGATGATCCCTGTGCCTCACTTTACAGATGATCCCTGTGCCACACTCTTATTACTTAGACCTATACAGATTCACATGCCTGTTAAGCTTGAAAGCTTAGTAAGGAAATACTTAGTTTGGATGACCGCTCACAGTAGTCATCTACCAAGCACACACATTCATAAATATCACAAAATGAATAAATAGTGATGGCATAATTAATGAAGGTACATAATGCAAATATGCTTCAATGAATTATTCATATACCGAGAATTCACATTTATAAGCCAAACATTGATATTTAACACTCATTAATACAAATTATCACTACAAGAAAAATAGAGTTTAGCGACGGAAATTACCGACGGAATTTGTACATATTCCGTCGGTAAGATTAATTAGCGACGCAATTTACCGACGGATAACGGCGTCGGAGAAACGGCTGACGGTAAATTTACCGACGGAAATGTTTTCCGTTGGTAAATTTATCGACGGTTATTCTGTTCGGTCGGTAAAATTTTCTGTCAGAAAATTACCAACGGAAATTTTTCGTCGGTAAACCGTCGGTAATTACCAACGGAAAAAAATTCCGTCGGTAATTTGCTGAAAATTATTTTTAAAAATTTACATGCAAAGTGTTTAGTTTTTGTAGGACCTCGGCCTCTCGGGCCTCGCGTCTTCAAGGCCACGGCCTCCCGCCCACCCTCTTGTAGATATTGGCCACTTTGGGCATCGGCTTCTAGGGCATCGCACCCTCACGGTTTTGTTTTTGCACATGACTTCCCAGGAGGTCACCCATCCTAATACTGCTCTGGCCTTAGCACGTTTAACTTCGGAGTTCTGATCGAATCTGGTGCGTTAGGGCATGGGAAACGCGTCTACAAGTTTTCCGTTTCCACACCCTTATAAGGCATGCTTCGTTCTCCTCTTACCGGCCGTTATTCTTGTTTTTTCAAAGTTTTTTTTAATTAGTTATTTTATTTACTTTAATATTTAAAAGTTTTTAATTATATATTTTATTTACTTTAACTTTTTTAATTATTGTGAATTTTAATTTCTTAAAAATAATAATAACAATAATAATAATAATAATAAAATTTGATCAAACTTAAAAATTAAATGTAGTTCCAAATAAAATTCTCATACGATGTTCGTTCAGTGAATTTGTTTTTTAACAAGCATCCACACATTTGTTTAAGTATCTCTGTATCTATGAAATCGACTACTTCTTTTATAAAGAAAAACATAATGTGTGCTAGTTTTTTTATATACTATTAATGTTCAATCTTGAAAGAATAATGACTAAGAACAATTTAGAGATAATAAATTAATGCAATATGAAAGTTATAATCATGACCTCATCATAATTTTATTTGTAATGTTAATTTATCCAATAGACTTTATCACGTATATTTCAATATGTATAAAGTAAAAAATGTCTTTAAATAATTATGTTATTACATCATAACCAACCCATGTACGACATAAACCAACAATTCCTCTTCAAATAAAAGACTGGTTAAAATGTTTGTTGAGAAGTTTATTATTTTATAGTAATAATACAGCGACCAAGTTATTTGGAAGGCTTTGTAACATTCTCACTCAATTGATCAAAAATATTTAAACTTAATATGTTAATTGTTAACTCTGGCAGAAAAATATAGAATATATTTCAATGACTTCATTAACTGCTTATCAAAATCTCGACACAAATTTTGCATCTTTTCTAAATAAACTTTGTTTTTGCAGAGTCCAATTCTTCTGTCCAATTTTATGGTATCTTATTGTGTCCAGTGAATCTTAGCCATTCATTTATACGGGTCTCACGTTTATTTAGATGGGACCCGCGTAAATAAATGGCTGAGATTCACTGGATACAATAAGACACCATAAAAACTGGACAGAGGATGTTGGTTGGTTTTTGCAAGTCTTCTGATTTTCTTGATGTGACAGTTGTAATTAATGATTAAAGGGCATCATTTAGTGTTTATTGAAATTGATCAAAAGCATATCTTCCTTTTGTTTTTGGTTTTTACTTATTAGGTTCAGTTCAGTTAATCTCTCTATTTCTGCAAGTTCGCAAAACTAAATTCGACCAGGTCTGGTAAATTATAGAACAAAAATATATTCTTCACGATCTTCATAAGCTGGTAATTAAGACTACTGAAAGACAATATTATTTAAGATACATTTTGTAAAACACAAGTAAAAGTCACATCCAACTTGGCTAACATGTTATTGAGTCCTCTCCAAGTGTAAAGTACAACTTGCTAAATCTAGCCTTAATAGTACAATATGTGGATGAGAAAATTTACAGAAAGAAAAAGAATGGAAGTAAAAGTAAAAAAATAATATGTATATATATCATTATATCTTAATTATGATATGGTTTATTTTTACCTCTACTTCCATTCTTTTTACAGACTTACTAAATTTTGTTTGAAAATGGTTCAAAAAATTAAACTAAAATAAATATAAAATAATAAAATAAATATATAAAGATAAAGAAAAAGAAAAATAAGTAAATAAGTACCGGCAAAGAAAACAAATAAGTAAATAAGGTTTGAAAAAAGTTTAATACTCACGTGAAACCTTATGTCACACCACTAAAAACTTACGCTCATATTTTGTCATGTTGTTTGCAGAGATTCAAAGAACTCCACCGATGTTCCATTTCCATACTATCAATATGATCTGGTTCATAACCAACAATCACGGAAAGTGAAAGAAAAGTAAACGGGAATTTCTTTAGCCTCATTCTTCCTGTGAAAAGCATCAGATAAGGACTGATAAGAGTTGATGCACTAATTTTGTTGGATATGTACTTTTGGAGTAACGTGTCTACCGTAACTTTCACTGTTATAACATCCGTTAGTAGATAGTTTCCTGAAACGTTGGAGTTTTAATGCTTTTTCACGTGCAAAAAGAGAATTGATTCAGTCTATTTAGCTAGTTAGGTGGCAACTTAAGCTCGTCACAACTTTTTAGAGAGAAGTGACAAGTAGATAGATGCATTATTAATACACTGTTGATTCAATAGTTTAAATTACAACTGATTCCAAAAGTTAAAAGGAAATCAGGCTTATTCCTCAATCTGTAGCCAAATTCTACCTTCCAAGTTTGTTCTCGTAGTGAAGGATGACATTAAAATGCTGAGACTTATCAGTACTCAACTGATAGCACAAAATTAGCTAAACCATCGACTGTGGAGTGATTTTGAATTTGTTCTGTTGCATAGAGTTTCTAAGAAAGATAATGCAAATCATATCCTAGAATCCAAGGCGATGACAGTGCTAATATTCATAGGGTCCATGTATTTGGTAGGGGCAGAGAACATTTGTTGAACGATCAATCTGTTGGCCTTCTCAGATGGATGGAATGCATCCCAAAATACATAGTGGTTTCTGTTTGAACACAAGTTGGATGCCGTTGTGCATAGTCCCAGACCATTATACGGTCCCTGTCCACAACATGCAGTCTTTGATATGGTAAATCCTGCAGACATTAACAACATCACCGGCATCAAAATCCACTGGAAACTAACTTTTATTCAAAGTTTGTTCTTTGAACAAAGGACTCCGATTACTATTACCGCCATACCATGTGCTTTAGGTTTAGTAATGAGATCCAGGTTCATTTGCCTTGTGTTTGCACCTATAAATACATCTTTGCCAATTTTTCTGTTCAGTCCTTTTAGCATATCGACAAGTTGTGGGTTATATAAGGATGCAGCCCTCTGAAGTTCTGCGGAGCATCCACCATTTGTGCTCCGCATAGCTATTTCTGCTGGAGCACAGCCCATTGGTCCTGTACCTGTAACTAGAACCCTCCGACCTCCAAGTTTGTATAGACTCTGAAACATTAACTGGGTGATCAGAAGAAACTATGGACATCGTTTTGTAATTATAATTGCAGCCACAGAGATGTGTAGGAATTTGTTTCTGAGGAGTTACCAGTAATATTTTCCTGTACTCCGAAATCAGATGCCTGACATAATCTGGTAAAGCAAACTGCTGAGACCTTGCTGAATAGGGTACTAAATAGTAATTGTTCACAAAATCATTTCCTCCAACAGTGATGTGGACAAATGCTCCATGAACAAGTTGCTTAGTCCGCCGAGCTCCAATTAGTGCACGAACTCGTTGCTGGTATTCTTCAAAGTACTGTAGTTGCCTATACATTCTGATTATGTTTAGCTGCAAGTACCACGTGAGGTAAAGTAAAATTAAACTAACATGGAAGAACAGAATGTGACAAATTAAGAAACGTTAAAATTGCGGTGGACCCACAAATTGAATTCCAGTATCATTGAGGATGCCAACTCCAGCTGAAGCGAAGTTGGCACCGTTTAGTAACGCCCGTCCTCTCAGTCGAGGAGTCAGGTATGGCAGCACAGGTCCAGAACCGATTTTCTCATCTGGAAAATGCATGAAATTGAAAATATGGCTTAGCCATGCAAGTCTGACTAACACCATGATCATGGAAAACAGATGCTCATTGTTTAGTTCAATAAGATGAAACTTAACTGATGAGGTCTGGGATGTTAAGGCCGTTGGAGAAACGGCCTGTGGGACGATGAGTTGGATAGTCTATTCCATATGGAGGAGCGTCTGCACGAGCGGTTGTTGCAAGGTAGTTGTTGTTGCCACTATCAACTAGTGAATCTCCAAACACGAAAAATGCTCGAGCTTCAGCATGCAGTTCAACATCTTCCATTACCAATATTAGAAGGCCTAGAATTACACAAGAAATGGCTGAAAAGGCCATGCTCTATGTTCTAACGGATGGACAAGACTCTTTTCTCACTGGAGAAGAACATCAGATGTCGATGGTTTATATAGATTCTGACTTGTACGTACATTTTATTCAACTGAAAGCAAGGTCAAGATTGGTAGGTACAAGAGTTAAATTAGTCCATGTCATAAGTTGCTGATTGGTTTTTGTAAATGATTTAATCATCGTAATCAAAGCACTAAATAAAGTTGCCAAAACAAACCAGATAAAAGATTGTTTCTGGTAAAATAGAGTTGAAGCCGGCGGTGAACCATTAAGAAAAAAGAATCAAAGCAATAATTGAACAACCTACCTATTAGTTTATCTTTTTTTAGGATGTTCAGCTTTCACACTGTTTCAGAGATGGAAAGTAATTATGACCCAGCTTCAACTTGTGCTTCCCAGAAAAAGCTCTTTATGGTTGTCAAGTTAAGTAGTCACATGTAACCTGATGCTGATTAACCGTCACTGAGATTCTATAAGGATATTGAATTTATGTAAAAACTTGTATTATTGACTGCCAAAGTGATTACAATTTATAGAAGAGATTACAAGAATATAAGAGATAAAATAGCATATAGTTACAATAGTGAGATTGAGAAAATGAATTGTATAATTTAATTTGTTGCAACTGATTACAACAACTAGCTTAGATGTTATAGATTTGAATCAGAGTTTGTTGACGGCATGGACTTAGTCTCTACATGCCCCTGCAAGATGGAGGATCCATTGGAGACTCCAATCTTGGAACGAAAATGAAGAAATTGATTGCGACGACTAAGAGCTTGCGTAAGTATATCTGCTAATTGATCCTTCGAGCTAATGCGCAGTACACGTAAGGAGCCATTGGAGACTTGTTCTCGAACAAAATGATAGTCAAGTGCCAAGTGTTTCATTCGTTAGTGATACATTGGATTAGCACACAAATATGTTGCTCCTGTATTGTCAAAAAATATGCTCAGTGGTTTTGGAAGAGAAACACTAATTCATGCAAGAGATTTTGAAGTCGAAAAAAAGATGGTTGAATCAAGATAATTTCTTTTAAAGTTTTCTTTCTTTTAGAGGGCAATATGAATGTTCTATCATGTTCCATCAACACAATAAATGGGTTATATGATATATCAGGTGTAATAGGTCAAAGTAACATCTGCTGTTGCATTTGCAAGAGCCTTATACTCATCCTCATAGATGACCGAGAAGCAAACTTTTTACGGGCTGACTTCCAAGAGCTGATATTAGAGCCCAAGTATAACTCATACGCTGTAGTTGAGTGACCATTATCAAGGGTACCACCTCAGTCAGAATTAGAGAAGGTTGTAAGATGTTGAGAAGAATCCCTTTTGAGAAATAAACCGTGATAAATTGAACCCTTTAAGTATCTGAGTACATGCTTTAAAGCTTGTAGATGACGTTGAGTTAGAGCATGCATAAGCTGAGACAATTTGTTAACTACAAATGAAACATCAGGGCGAGTACTAGCAAGATATTGTAAAGATCCAACAATACGACGGTAGTTAGTGGCCTCAACTTGGGAAGAACCATCAACAAGAGAATAAGTTTCAGAAGAACTCATGGGGGTGGCAACTTCCTTAGCACCAGCCATGTTAAATGGATAAAGTAAATCAACAATATGTTGATTGTGAGAAAGAAATAAACCCGATGGAGTAGAAATAACCTCAACACCTAAAAAATGATACAAGGAACCCAAATCTTTAATTGAAAACTGATTGCCTAACTTGAGAATAAAGCCATCAAGAAATTTAGAATTATTACCCGTAAGGACTATATCATCAGCATAAACAAGAAAATAAAGCGTGATGCCATTGCAATCATGAATAAATAAGGACGCATTAGCAAGTGATTTGCGAAAACCAAAGGCAAGTAGAAAATGTTGGAGTTCATTGTATCATACCTGAGGAGCCTGTTTAAGACCATATAAGGCTTTACGAAGCTTGCATATGTGATTTGAATACTGAGAGTGAACATAACTTGGAGGCTGCATCATGTAGACACCTTCGTGCAACGTGCCATGCAAAAATGCATTATTTACGTCCAACTGACGTAAAGGCCAATTTTGAGATAAGGCAAGACTTAAAAAAATGTGTATTGTAACATGCTTTGTAACAGGACTGAAGGTTTCAAAATAATCTCTTCCTACATGTTGGAGAAAACACTCCGCCACAAGACAAGCTTTGTACTTGTCAATAGAACCATCAGATTTTCGTTTAATATGGAAGACCCATTTGCAACTGATTGGAACATGAGATGATTTGGGAACCAATTCCCAAGTACCATTGTGTAATAAAGCATTAAATTCAATATCCATAGCTTTGCGCCAGAGAGGATCTTTCATTGCTTGTGTAATAGTGGTAGGTTCAAAGGGAGGAGGAAGTGCGTGTTTGGTGGTGAGATTCACAAATTTATCATTATAGTATTTGGAATTTGGCTTTTGTATGCGAGTTGGACGTGGGGAAACAGATGATGAATTTGGTGGTGATGGAGTAATATATGGAGAAGAGATGGTAGAGCTGCGGAAGAGGGAGAGTGTATAGGAGAGTGATGGTCAATAATGGAAGGTGATTTAGCAGTATTTGGAATGGGAGGTGAAGGAGTAGGCAAAGGAATATTTGGTGATATTGGTGCTACTGTAGCGACGAATGGAGGACTGTCCCTGGAAGGGAAACATTAACAGCTAAAAGTAGTCCATCCGCTTGCTTAGCACCTGCAATAAAAGCATCTCGAATACGGTCAGAGAATATATCTGAGTTATTGTCAACTTGACAAGGAAACACGTGTTCGACAAATTGGACATGACGAGATAAATATACACGATTAGTGGTGGGATCAAAACATTTATAGGCAGATTGTGAAGTAGAGTAGCCAAGCAAAATGTAAGAAATGGACTGAGGCTGAAGTTTAGAGGTATTATATGGGCGTAACCAAGGAAAACACAAACATCCAAAAGGTTTAAGACGTTGATAATTTGGAGACCGTTGAAAAAGAATTTAATAGGGACAATTGAAAGACAACACTGAGGAAGGAAGACGATTGATTAAGTACACATCAGCTTGAAAAGCATGAGACCAAAAAATGTAAGGGAAGTGATGCAAAGTGTAGCAAAGAAAGACCAGTCTCCACAATGTGTCGATGATGTCTTTCGGCTATGCCATTATACTCAGGTGTGCGTGGTGACGTTGTGAAATGAGAAATCCCAAAATGGGAATAAGCTTTTGGTACTCCCCTCCGTTGTCAGAGAAAATTGAAATAATTTTAGTTTGAAAATAATTTTCTATTAGTCGTTGAAAATGAGGGAATAAAATAGAGGTGCCAGATTTTTTCTTTATAAGATATAACCAAATATACTTAGTAAAATGATCCACAAAAATTATGTAATATTTGTAACCATCAATAGATTTTTTGTAGACCCCAAACATTAGTATAAATAAGTCCCAAAGGCTTTTGACTGACTAGAGAATTGCGAGAGAAAGGTACTTTTTTTCTTTTATTAATAGAACAAGAAGGACAATGAAAATCAAAAATTGACATGGATGGAAAGACTAAGCCGTTGTGCTTAAGAACAAAACTAAGAACTTTATTAGAAAGATGACCAAGTTTGTGATGCCAAGAGGACAAAGAAGCTTTGGTGGCGATATTGACTTGAGGCTGACATGGAAAAGTTCCACAATAAACTTCATTATTGTTCTCTTTCCACATTAGAGGTGCTCCCGCGTGAAGATCTTTCACAAGAAAATGAGATGAGAAAAATTCAATAGAAATTTGTTTAGATTTACATAAATTTGCTATGGAAATCAAATTTGTTTGTAAATCTGGAACACATAAGACATTTGATAATGTAATTGGTTTGGAAGGTGTATGAATTTGTGTGTGACTAGTGTGAGAAATTGAAAGGCCTTTACCATTACCCAAAAATATCTCATCTGAACCCCCATAGTCAGAGTAAGTCTGCAAAGCAGATAAATTTGATGTTGCATGATGTGATGCTCTACTATCAAATATCCAAGGTTGTTGCGTCGTAGCTGGAAAATTGATGGAGGTGGTAGCATTGGCTACTGGACTTGGAAGTTTCTAGGAAGATTGAGAATTGGTAACATGATTGTTGTTCTCTTTTAGAAATCTGGCAAGTTTCCTACAGTCAGGAGTGTCATGACCTGTAAATTAAAAAACATAGCAAAATAAATCTTGTCGATATGACCGATAGCCATTCTGATTTTGTCAAGGATAATTTCCTCCATAGTTGCCATGGGACCCGTGAGAATTGGAATTGTAACCTTGAGTGGATCGGTTGAAATGTTGAGTTTGAGCAGTTTGCTTTTGAACAGCATTTGTTGTGACAAGAGTAGGAGGAGAACTCGAGCCTTTGTCTTTCAGTGTTTTTTCAAAGTCAGTTAACTTATCAAATAACTTTGAAAAGTCAACAGAAGATTCACAAACTTTGAGAGTTGCTACAATAGGATTGTATTCATCCCTAAGTTGAGTGATGATGTGGACAATAAGATCTTCATCACTTATTGGATTTGGAATGAGAGCTAGTTCATTTGCAATAAATTGCATTTCATTGAGGAATTCAGCAACTAGTTTGGTTCCCCTTGAAGTTTGAGCAAGCTTGGCTTTGAGAGAGATGATTCTAGACTGCGAAGAGTTCGCATAGCTATGGAGTAGCCTCTTCAAAGCTTCTTTGGAAGATGCGACTGAGGAGATGATTGGTTGGATGCTTTCTGAACAGCTACCAAGAATTGCACTAATAAGAATTTGATTTTACCGATACTAGAGGGTGTATGTTGGATTACAGGTCTATTTCTCGCAATTAAAAAATTACGGTGGTGAAGCTAGAGTACCATCAATGTATCCTAGCAGATTGAATCCAATAATAGTTGATTAAATTTGTCTTCTCCAAACAAGAAAATTGGTAGAAGTAAGTTTGATAGGGAAATTAGTTGGTGCATTTAATTACACAATAGATGGTGTTATTAAGCTAGACATAGTCGGATCGAAAAGAAAACTCATTGGAGCATTTGAAGCTCTGATACCATAAAAGGAAAAGAAAGCTCTAATAACATATCACTACAAGAAAATTTGGTTTCAGCAACCAAATTCTCAGCAACCATAGTAAAATGGTTG
>JANZLH020000045.1:474681-490150 GCA_026770325.2 Erythroxylum fimbriatum
AAATTTGGTCGCTAATAATTTTACCTTTAGTGACCAATTTCAAATGGTTGTTAATAATGCATTTTTAACGACCAACGTAATAACTCGTCATTGAGCACTTTTAGTAATAACCCTATAGTGACTACTTGTGACCAACCCGATTTTGGTTGCTATAACTTTTAACGACCATTTTCTTACTTTTAACAACCGTTAATAATAGTTGCTGAAATTAAGAAAATGAACTGTATAATATAAGTTGTTACAACTGATTGCAACAACTAGCAGCTTAGCCGTTATAAATTTGAATCAGAGTTTCTTGGCGATATGGACTTAGTCTCGACAGATTCAACTTTACCTTTTTCATTCTTCTTCTTCACAGTTGGAAAATCTAATGAAATTCCCAAAGTTGATTTCTTCCGTTGTTTCAATACATTGTTCCCTCTTCATTCTTCTTCTGATTTTTCTTATAAGGTCAATCCAAGGGCCACATTGCATTATTCCTTTTCTACCGTGGCCAATATTAACAGAAAAGGTTTAATGTGAAAGTTGCATTTGAGTTTTTAAATGTGATCACTTAAGCAGAAACCAGTTATTGTTGCATGCCAGCTGGGTATGGATGTCAGCATCAATTCCCTAAAGTAGTACTAAGGAACGATACTAAAAAGGACTAGGAAATTCCTCCGATGTCTTCCTCCATGGCTTATGAGTCGATGGTTGCTTTAGCGAATGTAATATGTGTGCAAGAAGGTAATTTAGCCTCAAAATTATATCACAAATAACAATAAAAAATTCCAACAAGTTATTGTGGGTATAGTCCTATTTTAGATATATTCGTTAGATCTATTCCATTTAATTTGGGTTCTAAAAGTGTTAGCTGTCTTTATGGAGCAAAAAGAATGAAGAGTGGATAGATTTGAGTCAGAAACTAATAAGTTAAAGCTATTTTTGGAGGACACGTCCGCGTTTGGGTGCACATGCTCATGGTAGTTATGATCGTGTAAGCTTTTGTAACTGAAAACGGCGATGCTTCGAGGATAGACACGCCTGTGTGGAGTTAATAACTGGAGAACAGGACCTTGCATTGTCTATTGACTGTTTAAGTCATTGGGACTATATATTAGAGAAACATTGAGTTTTGAAACTTAAAAAAAGGAAATGGTCACCACACATGACCATATGGTGCATTTTAAAAGCTTTATTCTTTTTAAATTACAAGGTTAGTTAAGAGGTAGAAGTTGAATGAGATAAAAACATATGATCAAAGAAGAGTTTTAGTTTACAAATAACATTATTCAATGTAATTTTATTGGAGTTTGATTTATATATATGATTATTTAGAGTAGTATTGGTTGCAGCTATATATCAATTTGTACTCAATCCTAAAAGTTAGAAAGAGTTAGAAAGATAGATTAGTTGTCCTTGTTCAATTGATTTGGTGGATTTATTGTCAGTTTGTTTTGTAATCTTTACCTCTATAGTAGAAGATTTTCTATGTTAAATCCTTATCGATCTTGTGAGAATTATTAATTGAAATCTAGCACAAGTAATTAGGAATGTTGCAAAAATTTGTTATGCCCAAAATTGAGGATTGTTGAAGTTAACCAAAAACTAAGTGCATATTAACTACCTAGTTTTGATTGTTTCTATTTGTTAGTATTTAGCAAGTTAAATTTTAATTTTTTTAAAATTTTAATCTTAAATTGATGATATCACTAATTAATTAAGTATGTTTTCATCAATTAAATACTACATTAATGATATGACATACTTTTTAATTTCTATTATTTATATGAAATGTATATTGATACATAATTATGAGTGCTAATCCTAATTATTCGATATTAACCTTAATAAATCTTAATTGGCTCCCTGGATTTTGTGCGTTAGCGGAATTATTATTTAGAGTTGTTGTTGATGTTTTAATTTTAATTAACTTAAGCTAACTTTCTGTTCCATTCAGATAGAGCTAAAGACCTTGTAGCGTCTCTTAAAATGTTAACTGCATCTCTTATTCCACTAGAAAAAGGGCTCCATGTTACTCTTTTTACAGTTGAAAATTAAAATAAAAAATTAATCAATTTAAAATTTTTACATTTCAACCAATCAAATCAATTAAGTTTACTATAAAATACTATCTCATAATGAGACCTTGCCCACTAGCATACATAATAACCCCATCAATGCTTGTCTGTTGTGGTTGTTGATAGTCTTAGGAGAAGACAACGTTTTGGGTAATTGGTGAAGATTTTAGATTGTTAGGGTTTGAACAACGAGATCGAGGCTTTCTTTGAAGAAGATAACGATGGCTTGGCAATAAAGTTAGTAATTTGAAGCTAAGATCAGATTTAATAAATATACACATGAAATTATTATTATTTAAGTTTAATTGAGGTTATTTAGGATTAATCTTAAGTTAGAGTTAATTAAACTAGTTAGAATTAATTAAGTTTAACTAAAATTAATTAAACTTAATTAAAAATTGATTTAGAATTAGAGATAATTGAGATAACTGTAGTTTAAATTAAGCTAGTGGGATACATAATGTCAAGTTGCTTCCACATGACAATGAATTAATAAAAAATTAAAAAAATGTTAAGTTAATGTTTCAATTATTCAATCAATTTAGTGTTAAATTTCAATGATTTTAAAACATTAAGTTTTTTTAATACTCCAAAATATTAAGATTTGGACTATATTTTGATATAAATATTAAGGTTAAAATATTCATTTTTTACCTAAATAACTAAAATGATGCACACATGTAGCTTAGAAATATTGGTTGTGCTAAATGGTTGTTACGAAAATAACAAGTGTAATGTCTATAACAAATTCTTTCATTTTCATTTTTCAAGAATTTCAGTTCTCTTCTTTCTTATTCGAAACCCCCTTTTTTCTCTCATCGATAATTATATTAAAAGTGAAATTCTAGTAAACTTAGTGTTAGAGCACCAATCATGACACTTATGGGAGGAGTTCACATATTCTTATATTCAAGAGTTGTTGGAAGATAAAAATGGAAGACAGTAAATGCAGGAGATGTAGAGTGAAATATCGTATACTTAATTGAAACTCTACGAAATACTGTTGAAATAGAGCTAGGGGATGAGTAAGCTTCATAAGATGCACATGTGTCTATGTAGAAAGCTTACTCTCATCCACAGAATCTGAAAGCAACAACAGAAGGAATTGATTTATTATGTAGAGCAATTTTTTAAGATTGATAGTAAACCTTTAAAAATATTGTAACGTAGAGGGAATTGTAGCAGAATGACATTTGAAAATAATGGAGCCACCTTGGAGCAACCGGAAAAGTTGATTCTTTGTGACCAAAAGATCATAGGTTCAAGTAACAAAAACAACCTCTTTGTAAAATGCAAAGAGAAGCTTGCCTATAATTGATGTCCCTCTTGTTAGATTTTAGAATCAGAAGCTAAAAAATAGAATAGAAAAGAGATAATGCAAGAAGCAATTTATTGATTGAGTTTCCCTTTACATTGATGCTGAAGGCCTAAATATATAAGTAATGAAATAACAAACTTAGCTAATATTTAGATAAAGATTAAGTAAACAAATTAAAAATTTAAAAGTTTAAATCCTAATAGATAATAAATTTATCTTAATAGATAAAACTTTATCTTTTAACAAATAACATATCTCATCTTTACTACCTTCCAAATTTTATGTTTAAACAAAGTCTTCATTTTTAACAACTTTGAATCATTCTCTAACATTTCCTCTTGATTCAAAGTTGTAAGACTTTTGAATTTGATGATGTACTTCCCATCACCCTTTAATAGTTGGAGCACGTCTTTCCGCAATTCTTTTCTTTGGAGTACTTCTTTCTATTGTTCAACATGAGCACTTATTTCATCACTTATCTCCATAGAGCACTTCTCTTTTTGATACGTCTTGGTGCACTTCTTACCAACTAAAAGAGGTTGTCTTCTTCAATCACTTCCACTATATTTGTTTGTTTTTTATTATTAAACTTGCAATCCTTTTTCATAAAGTATCGAGACTTCCCTTTATGCCAACATTTTTTCTCTTTATGACCAAACTCCTCAATGACCACATTGAGGAATGTTTTCTTTCTTTTTTGATGATGAAATATTTACTAGATAGGCTCCCTCCAACATCATTTCACTCTCCTGGGCTCTCATTGCCCTTCTTTGTTTTTGAGCTTGTAGAACATTAATCACTTATAGGTCCCTCAAGATCTTTGAGAGCTCTGATACCATGTTAGATTTTAGAACCAGAAGCTCAAAAATATAATAGAAAAGAGATAATGCAAGAGGCAATTTATTGATTGAATTTTCCTTTACATTAATGCTAAAGGCCTAAATATATAAGCAATGAAATAACAAACTTAGCTAATATCTAGATAAAGATTAAGCAACAAATCAAAAATTTTAAAGTTTAAATCCTAACAAATAATAACTTTATCTTAATAGATAAAATTTTATCTTTTAACAAATAACATATCTTATCTTTACTACCTTCCAAATTTTATCTTTAAACAAGGACTCCATTTTTAATAACTTTAAATCATTCTCTAAAACCTCTTCTAACTTTCAAAAAGCGGGAACTCTTGTGCATTGGGGTGTTGTTAAGTTAGAAGGTTTGTAGGATAAGCTTTTGAAGAGCCTGTGGAAATGTTTAAGGATTTACACCAAATATGAATAACGAAATAGTATTGTGCACTCCTTGATAAGTACTATAAAAATTGCAAGTCCTTGAGTCCTATTTAATTAATTTTTTAAAAAAGGGATTGAAACCTAAAATAGAATTAACTTTTGAATCCCTATAAATTGCAATAAGCATATGTTTTAGCCAAGAAACAAAAAGCTATTGCTTTTGTATCATATATGTCTAGCCGATTATGACCTTTTAAAAAAATACCTCATACCTTACTTGCTTTACCATTGACTTCTCCATTAAATAAACTAGTTCTAACTTTTGGATTGTTTCCTTCGCACTTAATTTGGTAGTTAAGAGTTTCAACTCTAAGCAAGTTAAAAACACAATCGAGGCAACTTAATTAGTAGCAAGGAATTTGAAGAGAAATGGCAAATGGATTATGCTTTGGTGTGACAAGACCATATAGAAAGAATTAGTGCAACTTATTTATGGTTGAGGATGAGGAAGAAGCTAAGTTGAAGGGTATAGAAGCTGGCTTATCTGAGAGAGGTAAAGATAAACAACAATTAATCACCTTACAAAATATGTCAGGAGTACCATTAAGCGATTACAAGCAAGTGAGAATGATGAGGAATCATAAAGGGAATCCTTTACATATTCTAATAGACAAAGATATCATTTATAATTTTATAAATGCTATCTTAAGCAAAAGGGTGATTATAAATGCATGAATGTTAAATGGTTTAAAGAAATAGTGGGAGGAGGATCTTAGATACCTTATATGCACTTATGTAAAAAATTTGAGTGGATATTACTAGGAATTAAATTTACTAGTGATGTCTAACTATTACTATTATAAGATTGCAATATGGTTCTAGGGGTTTAATGGATTTCTACACTAGAGGAAGTCTCATTTTGAAAAGTATAATGTAATTTTTAACTAGAATGGATAGAAAGGGTTTTTGAAAGGTCTTATTAGTCAATCTAAGGTCAAGAGCACCAGGAAGTTTGAGAGGTTATTAGCCAAATTGAAAACCAACAATAAACTAAGCATGCTTTAATTGCAATATTCCCTAAGCCACTAACTATAAAAATTATCTGTTAGAGGGATACAAAAAGTAGAGTTATAACATACATAATTAGAAAACTTATTGGCTGAGTTTCTCTCAATATTTACTGAATCCACTAACTTTCCCTCGTATAGAAATCAAGGGCATAAGATTTTGTTGAAAGAAGGTGTAAACATATGGCCATATCGATATGGTGTGTTATAATAAAATAAAAATTAAAGATTACTGCAAGAGTTATTGGGGCAAGGAGTAATTCAATATAGTACCAACCATTTATCTTCTCCAGTAATTTTGCTAAAAAATAAAAATAGTTCTTGAAGGGTGTGCATTGAATATAGAGAGATTAACAAATACACTATCAACAATAAATTCTATAAATTCCATGTAGTTGTTTAGTTCTTTAAGCTAGACTTGAGATTAGGGTATCAACTTATCATAATGTATCTTTAAAATATTTTAGACATTTTTTAGAAACTATTAAAAATAATATGAATTTTTGTTCATATCTTTTGGACTTAACAATTCTCCCTTCACATTCTAAAGTTTGATGAATAAAGTATTCAAACCATGTATAAGAAGGTACATTATTGTTTGCTTTTATGACATATTTATTTCACTACAAGAAATCTGTGGTTTACCGATGCAAAAAACCAATGGTAAACGGAAGAATTTCGTTAGTAATAATAATTTCTGATGGAATAAAACGATGAACAAAGGCATCGTTAATACCGTCGTAGGTAAATTTAATGACCGATTTTTTATGTGTCCTTCCATCGGTAAAATATACGGAACAGACGTAACTGTCAGTAAAATTTACCGACGGCTGATTTTTTCCATTAGTAAACTGTAGTTAAGATAATCACAAAGGTTTCAATATTACTGACGGAAGAAGAAGCATGGTCTGTAAATATCGAACAATTTACCGACAGTTTAAGGTATTCTGTCTATAAATATAGTGCTTTTTGCGACAGTCTTATATATTCCGTCGGTAAATAAAAGTAAGAAATTTTTTTTTAAAATCCCGATATTAAATTTTATTTCATGATCTTATGATAAATGCACAATTTCAACAGTTATGAATTATCTGTGCATAATAATTTTATTTTTTTATATATTTAATTTGTTTAAACAGAAATTTTGATTGATGATACAAAGTTAAAATTATCTTAATTGATAATAAAAACATTACAGTATACATAGTAAGTCTTTGTACACTTAAAGCAAATGACTACAACAATCCTAAAGTCCTGGTGACCGCAGGTGCTCTGAGGTACTACCCCTCTCCTTTAACTCCTCCATCTCATGTCTCAGTTGAGCTATCTACTCCATCAATGTCTGCACTGTGGTCCAAAGCTTAGTGCCTTCATTGGTTTGCGTTGGTCTAGTAGACGTTGCTGTACTGAATATGGAAGATTGCGAATAACATGTGTTTGCAAATGAACCTAGCCTGAAGATCGTTCCATGACGGTCCCTACCACCCACAGCATCAAGATACGTCTGAGTCTCATCAACAGGTTGTTCCTCCTAAGACTGTCGTTGAATGGTTTCTTGTATTTGGTCCTATTAGGAAACAATGTTTACATTAGTAAGTGAATATTATTAAGAAATAATAATGTATTAATTTCACATACATTCAGTTCTCTATATCGGCTATTGACGAATGTCACACCGTCATGCTTCTTCATATGAGTGTGTAAAAACACTTGAGTAGGTGTAGACCTCATGCTCATAGACTTTTCCTATGTATTTAGCCTAAATTGTTAGATGTGAACTACAATTTATAAAAATTTCAACAAAGTTTCCTCTATTTTTATGATATTTTTTCCCTGTTGAACAAATAAAATCACTCAATTTAGATGATGTTTAATAAGGGGTAATCACTACACCTCAACTTAAAAATTTTTGTATATTACCTTAATTTATTGAATTGAATCTAAGAGAATAAAATTAAAGGCCCTTAATGAAGAAAGTTAGGTTCTTGCAATGAATGAGGACTTTAATCAATTTGAGAGGAATAAAGTGTAGACTTTAGTACCTACACCAAACTAAGTGCATTTCCTTTATAAAATGGATTCTTTAAAGGCAAGGTTGACACTACACTCTTTATTAAAATGTACAAGCATGATATCGTAATTGTTCAAATTTAAGTTGATGATGTTATTATTTATGATATTAATGACAATATATGTAATAATTTCCTAACTTTATGATTAGGAAGTTCAAGATGAGCATGATAGGAGAACTTAACTTCTTTCTTAGACTCCAAATCAAGAAAATGAAGGAAGGTATCTTTACAAATGAAGAAAATTACACAAAAGAACTATTCAAGTACTTCAAAATGGGCCGAACCAAACCAAACTATTTAGGACACCTATTAGAAAGAATTAACCAAGTTCATCTTCTTACTAATACAAATTTTCAAACAAGAGACTTTTCAACAAACACCTAATATGCATCAAACAACCATCCCAACATCACAACCAAATTTCAAAACTGAACCTTCTAACACTAACATTTAAACCTTAATTCTTCTTATCCATTCACAAATTACTCAAACGTACGAAACAAATCAAATAAACAAACAAATTTAATTAACACAAAATTCAATTGGTTTGCAATATACCCATGAAATTCCAACAATGGTGGGATTAATGGATGAGCTTCCGACGCCAACGACACCGCAGATGACAGACCAAAAAGTGGGGGGAGAACTCGTTGGAGGAGATGATGCAGGCGGGAGGAGAAAAAAACAAACCAGACCTGACGGTAGGGGGAGGCTCTTGGGTTTGTTTTAAGCTACACAAAATAACACCAAACGACGTCGTTTTGTTTAAGTTAATAACGTTCAACCGTAAGGAGACGATGACATATTGGTTTAAAATTTACTGACAAAATTTTCCGTCGCTAATATTCCGTCAAAAATGTCAATACTTCATTTTTTGGCCACCAATTCCTGGCTTAGTTGCCGATGGTATTGCTCCATCGCTAAATTAATTTTTCTCGACATATTTACCAACCAACAAGTAGATATCGTCGATAATTTCCAACAGTTTGTTTTCCGTCGTTTTTCCATCATATTTTCTCGACATATTTCCAGGGACATATTTTCTCGACATATTTACCAACCGACAAGTAGATATCAATTCCTTATTTTCTTGTAGTGTAGCTTCGAATAAGATTACATTGAAGCCAAAATTTCCAGGGACAAAGTTGTCTATTCTCATTACTCTTTCTTACCCAATTTCACATACAATAATATGACTTCGTTTTATTATTAAAATTTTGTCATATTATGTATGAAACACAGTTGGTGCAAAACGAAATAGACGATTTGAACCCAAATTTTCATACTACCACTTTTAGAAGTTATCCGTTGAAATGAAACACGTGCCAAACGGTACATGGACGTGTATATTGTTTCGTGCAAAGAATGAGGAGCAAACTAAAAACGACACAAGAGAGCCTTGCTAGTTGTCAGAAACGACGGACGTTGACACGAGAAAATCTCATGGCCGAAGCGCACCTACCTTACTCTCACACGCAACTCTCACACGCCTTCCTCCCCCGTTCCATGTCTATTTCTACTCTTGCCCTCTTTCTCAATTTCTCCATCTTCTCTCTCTTTCGTATCGTTTGGTAAGTCCAGTTAAAACTCTGGCGTTCTCTTTTGACTTACTTTATTCGACGATTCTGGAACTTTCAGAGCTTGCTCTAACTTAATTTTCTGCGACTTTACGGACCTGTGTTGAAATTATGGAAATCAATATCTTAAAAGAATTATTACTTTATGGAGCTAATGTAATGTTTGCTTTTCTAATAATAAGTTCATAGAAGTTTCGTTATTGATGGCTTTATGCGGAAGTGGGTTTACTCCAACTTCAAAACGAGTTGAAGTATGGTACTTGAGGGGAAGTTCAGTGACAAGACTACCTGGACGTAGCCCCATGTGTCGCCAACCCAAAATCGTGAGTTATTTTCGGGGAAATTCCATGAGAGTCATATGTTTGTCATCAGAAGGCAATGCTCAGAGTGCTTCAATAGATTCCATTGAAGAAGAATCAGGGCACGTGATTAGGTTCAAGAAGTCTGATTTCAAGATGATTGATCGTGCTAGTGTTGGTCTTGGCGGTCGGGTATGATGCACTCAACCTTGCTTGTCCCATGCAATTGTGTCAGCCTTGGCTGGTTAATGTTTACTTTGGCATGACTAAATTTGGCCTTCTTTAGGCAGATGAGGTGATTTTTGAAGCCATTGTCAAGGACCCTAATAGGTTAGTGTTTCACTTATTTAGTAATGGCATACCTTTGATAGGTAGTGGCTTAATTAATAGCATCATGGAATTGCAGCCATTTGTACAACACAAGAGTTGTGCTTCGACAACTTATAAGTGTACAGGCTCAACGTAGAGGAAAAAGGGCAATAGAGGTTTGTGGACTTAGTTATTAATAACTTTTTATTTTGGATAACTTCTAATTAGTGTGTCTTATAGGTCTTGAAGCGGCTGGTTCACCGTAAACCTATGTACCATTCCTATTCGATGCAAGTTCATGGTTACATATCTTCACCAAGTGATGCCCAAAACTCATTTGTCCTGGTCCATGGGGTAGGTCCTTCTCCTTTTTAGGTGCTTTTTATTGTGCGATCATGTAGGGAACTATAGAAGCCTTTAATTTCTTTAATAGCTACAAAGTTTACTTACAAAAATTAAAAAAAACATTTCTTTTTCATTTTTCAACTGATTCAGTTCCTATTTTCTGCTCATTGGTTTCTTATGTTGTCTGCATTTTCAAATTTTTCTGTTACAAATGTTGAGGATGTTAGAGAAGATTACTGATTGTTTAACTTATCCTTTCTTTTTGGAAGTATCATGGTAGCTTTTCTTTAAGACATTGGCTTCAACAGTCGAATTGGCTTCCTACCTTGGAGGCCACTCTTGCATTAGACGAAGAATCTGTTAGGAAGGTGGGAGATGACTCGGTTGGAGGACCTGCAGTCTCTCGGCAATTGCGGATCACACGCATATTGATGAGGGATCTCTTGATTGGAGTATGTATTTCTGCTTTTGTTCCTTACTAAGACACATACTCGTTTTTTACGGTTAATATTTTGACTGGTGATGCTGTTTACATCAGGTGAATTATTTGCATAGTCATGGACTAGCTCATACAGAGTTGAGGCTGGAAAATGTGCATATTAGCCCGGTGGATAGGCATATTAAGGTAAAAACAGACGTTCTCTAGACTAGGTCACTATTTCCAACCTGGACAAGATTAAACATGAATAATCTGTAAGCTAGAAAAATTACTCTAGATCTAGAAGTGTGCTTGTTTTGTGTCTTCGAAATCTTGATGAGCTTTCTGTGTTTGTTTCAACAGTTATATAACAACAATAAGACGAAACTTTTCCATGGATCCATTTAAGTGATAAGTTTTATCCTGACTCCTGCTTGTGAAATGTATCTTATGCTCATTTTATAATGTTATAATGCTGAATTGTCTTATGCAAAAAAATTCCAGTCTTTGTGGATATTTGAGAAATTACTATTACTCCTCTATTTCCTAATGTATAATTATTTTGATTTTTTAGGTAGGCATACTAGGGAATGCTTCTGACTTCTATGAGGATGGTGCAAATAGCAGTAAAGCAGACAACAGCTTGGACAGGCGAAAGATGATGATTGCATTTGACATAAGGTGTGATAAAGGACTGTCTATATTGCATCTAAAATTTTATCACTATATCTTTCTAAAGCTCACTTAGTGCACACATGTTGCAAAGATGTGTTGGATTCATAATGGCGAAAATGGTGTTGCGGGAACTCATGGATCCAGTGATCTTTATGAGGTTCAAATCATTTCTCAACAAGGTATAAGATGGCAGATCTTGTTTTTTCATGAAACTGTCTAGAAGCTAAGTGAACCTTTAAAAAAGTGCTTGCCTTAGGTAGAGTTTATGATTCTTTTTTTTTTGGAAGTTAGTGTTTATGATTCTTCTGTCTGCGTTGAATCACATTCCACAAAATGAAACTTTAACCTTTGTCTCTGTTTCTTCATCAGAGGTCTTCCTTCACGAACTGATATCCTAAAAGAAAGTCATTAGTTTCTCTAGTGATTGGCTAGCTGGCTCTATTGCTTGGTTTCAACAGGATAGGCATTGTTCTTATCTAATAATATTTACAATAATGAAGTAATTTAGGAATGGCTAAAAGTAAGGGATGATAGATAAGGAACTTCATTATCATGCTTCTGTAGTGACAATAACTGATGGAATATATATAGCATTAACAAGGTTGAGTTTCCTGATTAGCATATAGTAGTCTACTTTTATGGTAGCAGAGTTTCTCTAATTAAAAATAAGAACTTATGGGTAGGTTCACTTTGCATCTTATAGAGGAAGATAAGTCCATTTTGTGCAATCATAAGAGAAAACGAAAAGGGAAATAATAAAATGATGACTAGCAATTAATTATACAAATTGTCATCTCATTTTGTTTCTCCTATTGATTTAAAGTTGTCATATTGTTTATGAAGTGCATTTTCAAACTTGGCAACTATTTGTGAGTGTAGGGAAATGATCCTTCATGCCTGCGTGAATTTCTATTGTCAATCCTAAGTAGGAATTCTCCTCATGGAAATATCGGACTCCAGGTATCTCTAAGTGCAATTATTTATTGTTCAAGTTACTTGGTTCTTAGTGTATGGATGCCTTTTGATCATCATTCTTCTTGTAGATGCTTGATCGCAATTGGGGAGCAGGTTGGAACCTTCTATCTTTGCTTCTTGCAACTAAGCCTTCCAAAAGAATAAGGTTTTAAGCGAAATTTGTGTGTTAGATAACTTTCTTTAATTGTGCTTTTTGTTCGATGCATTAAATAATTCAATGCATCTCTTTGAGAGATGATGGAAATATCATAATTGTTATATACTTGTGATCTGAAGTTGTTTGGATGCTCTTCGACACCCTTTCCTGTGTGGACCAAGATGGCGAGTAGCCCCATCTATGAATGGCATTTTATGGGGTCTAGGTTCAACTACAGTGCGAATTGCAGAAGAATACATATACCATCAACCCCAGGTATCTTTCCTTTCCAGCAAGGTTTTTTATGGTCATTAAGACGTTCCATTTGATTTGCTAAAAGTTTGATTTGCATACCTATAGTTAAAAATTTCGTAACAAGTTGAAAAGTGCAAGTATAAAGATTTGGTCTTTGAAGTTTTCATTTAGTGGAAATTTTTTTTGGACTTATGAGTTGGTTCCCCTGGTAGTTGAGTTCAAATATTCTGACTTGGAGGCCAGTGTTGTTAAGTTCAATTCCTCAATATTCTTGTCCTGTTTTATCTGTCCTTTCTAAGGCTAGGGCATTTTATAAACCATGAATCTTGATTGTTCAGCATAACTTTATCATTTGCTCGAAAAATGCTCTAGCTTTGTAGTAATATTCCTAGTACGTGTGCAATGGTACAATTGACCTTAGTTGCTTTTGTTTTTAAGAGTTTAGCCTGAATTTCAATTTCGTTCTACCACATACTAGAGCTGTTAATTACAGTGATAACTTCTATTTTGCTTTAGCTTGACTATGTAGACTAACTTTGTGTTGATCTTTTAGCGTAATAGGCTTGCTTATTTCATTGAGTTGATGGAGATGCTGAATCCTCATTCAAGGCCAAGGGTAAGCCATTTTTAACCTTGTTCTTGGATCCTTATTCTCTTTGCCTAATTATGAAGTTTCTTCATCTATTTTATTGTTCTGTCTGATTATTTAAGTTCTATTAAACTATCAATCTGATGATTCATATAGAAACAAGTAACAACATTAGTGTCCTAATTGAAAGGAAGTAGAAGATTCTGCACCTTTCTTTTGTTTGTTTTGTTGTTGAATGTCATCATTAAATGGTTCTATGAAATGCTATACACATGCAATTCTAATCGATAAATAATAAATTTAATCATCAGTGGGAGATTTCCTAAGACGGTCTTTCATATTTATGTTTCAATTTGTTGTTCAGAGCTGGTTGGAGTTGCTTCCAGGAAAATGGCGGTTATTGTATTGTACTGGGAGACACATAGGATTAACACTTCGCCAGCCTCCTGCCCGTGTTCTCATTGGTGCTGTTAATCTAACTGTATCCAGACCAACAAAACCAAATGCGAATCTGGCTTTTGAGTCAGATATTGGCTTCACAACCATAATTGGTCAAGATTGGCCCCATAACAAGAATGGCATGAGTGGAAAAATGAATGTGAACACTTCATTCAGAATAACTTCTGGAAGACGGTTGTATCTTAAGGAAGAAAAGATGATAGGAAAGTTCTCCTTCGGCCAGTCGAGTAATATGGACTCATTGGCTCAAAAACTATCTGGTAAAAAGTGGAGGAAAGTAGTCCCTTTCAAGGAGTTCCCATCAAGCCTGCCAGTGGCCAGGCTTGTGTCTGGTGATATTGAGCTGACAATGAGTCTGGGTGATCAACTGAATCAGAACATTGTCACATTAGAAAACATAGTTCAAGAAATTCGTACTCAAGTGCCTACTGAAATTTTTGATTTGTCAAAACTTGTTTGTGGAACGTATGTTGACTCACGTCTGCTAGTCCTTAGGGGGGTGAGTGGATCGGCTCTTTTATTCACAAGGTCTTTGTGTTGATAGAAGGAACATCTACTGGTAGTCATTGTCGATAAGGTGATATACTTGAACTATTTTGCACTCATTGTATCTACAAAAACAGTTGTTTTCTATGATTGAAAGGAAAATGGGATGGCTTTACATTGAGACATTACCCAATGTAGTGCTATGTGAATAAATAATCCCTGTAACATATGCGTACGTGCCCAAATATGGTCCACTCATTTGAATAGCATGCGGAATAGTATACTTACCCCCTCTGTTTGTGAAACTGGACCGATAGGGTCGGTCTGGTGACTGGTCGGCTATTCGGTCCGGTTTACCATAAAAAATTAATTTTTAATTGACTCGGTCTGAACCGGTCGAATCGGTCCGGTCCGACTACTGGTTCATTTTTATTTTTTTTATTTTTTAATTGTTTGGTATTTTTTGTATTTTTTAATATTTTTAATATTATATATAATTAAACATAATTATTGCATAATTATAATGTCGCACCGGTTCGACTGGTGGTTGAACCGGTTAAATCAGTAATTAATAAGACTTTTGATTCGACGGTCGGTGCGAATTTCAAAATACTACTTACCCCTAATGCTGCTCAGCTTACGATAGAAAAGGTGGCAGCGTTGATTTTCAGATTTTGGAGACTATTAAGAGAAAAAAAATACTCGTTGTTTTTAAAATTTGCTTTCATTTTCTTTATGATGAATTTGATTTGACAATATTGAAACACCATTGCATTTACTACATTTCGAGCCTTAGCTATTTTAATGTTTACTTCAGTTTTCATTTTTTCCATCGAGAAGAGAAGAGTACCATGCTATATATCTCTATGCGAGTAAGAGTTCCAGGATGCTTCAAATGTTATATGGGGTGAGATCACTGTGCTTAAAATGGGAAAGTTTATGTTATTTAGGAGAATATATATACATCATTAAAATAACTTAGCAATGTTTTGCAAGACCATCACTCTCATTACAAGAAAAATTAATTTCAGCAACTATTATTAATGGTTGCTAAAAATAAGAAAATAGTCGTTAAAAGTTATAGCGACCAAAATCGGGTTGGTCACAAGTGGTTACTATAGGGTTGTTACTAAAAGTGCTCAGTGACGAGTTATTACGTTGGTCGTTAAAAATGCACTATTAACAACCATTTAA